>VYZT01046801.1:0-17372 GCA_013400735.1 Pomatostomus ruficeps
TGTTTTGGTTTTTGTTTTTTTTTATTTTGCTGCCAGCTTTATCAGGTAAAATGCTGTTTACATGGCTTGGGCATCACAAGCTGAAGTCCAATATAGATCTCCCATCTGCAAAAACTGGTGTGAAAGACTGTTCACCCATTGTTGTAAACTACTTCCAGATCCTTTTTCAGCTGAAAATACTATGAAATTACCTAGTAGAACTTTTTAGACTGGGGACAGCTGCAGAATAACTGTTCAGCTAGTTTTATGTAACATGATACAAAGAGTTTTCTGTGATGCACAGCCAAATCTCTTCTTGCAGGAGAATATGACAAAGAACAGAACAGACATGAAAATAATACCAATAAATTTGAGAAATGGATAATCTCTAGAGAGACCTACAGCTCAGAGAAGCTGTACTGATCTAGGACAATACTCAACTGCAGCCAGAGATTAACATATTAAATATTTAATCCAAGAAATAGCTAGCAAATCCATCTAAAAGCATATCAAAATCATGCGTTCCTTATGCAAGCAAGTATTAATATATCCTACCAATTAATTCACATTCAGCTTGAACAGGAAAACAATTGAGACACACACACAGAGTAAAGGTACCGTTCTTGGGCTTTTTCCTGAATTGTAACAAGGGTGCACACATGAAGTATAGCAACAGTGAAACTGTCTTGCTGCTCATCTCAAAAACAAACAAAAAATCAAAAAAAGTAAGAATTAAACTGTTGTGATGGTGTTTTGTTACTAAAAATTGTCAATTTCTGCACAGTCAGCCACAGAAGTCCTGGACACCATGTATATGAAATCCCTAAATAGTCAAACACTGGAAATGTGACCTAATTCTGCCACTAGCCAGCTGTGACACTGTGGCTACCAAGCATCCCATATAATTTGACAAGATTATTCCATTGCACTGGGGGCAGAAAAACAGGCAATCCAAGTCTAACCAAGTGGCTGTGTTAGTGCTAGAGCTTTGTAAAGCATTTCCTACATCTCTATTCTTACATGCAGTGCTGTATCACATGGATTTCCTAAGCAGAGGAGTGCTGTTTGTATATAAAGAGACTTGTTTAGAGGTCCTTAATACTCTGCTGGCCCCATTTGGTGAAAAAAACTGGAAAAGATATACCAAATATTCTAAGAACTATACACTGAGTGCTCAAACAAATGGCTTTTCCTACTACCCTGGTCACCATACTGCTAATACTATCAACAGCGACATCACAATTCATCCCACCTCTTCCTGCCTTTCCTTTCCTCTGCTGTCAACATGTGACTTGTACATTTTTATATCATTTCAGACTAAAATCTCACCTTTACAGAGCAGCTTGCCTTGGGATACAAAGACAATAGTGGGAGTTGCAAAGTTTTCATCTCTGAAGTGAAGAAAATACAGAAATGTTTATTTCACTCATATCCATAAGAGAGCTAATACAGAATACAAGTGGGAACACTATTGCCAACACAGGAGGCTGAGAAATAAAGTTCAGCGGAAATTAAAGAGATAAAGTGCGTGCACCAGAAAGAAAATGAAATCCAGCTTGAATACAAGTATGAAAACACACCTGTGGGAATAGAGCCTAAAATATAAATGTACTTGGTAAGAACTATTGCTTAAAGATTATGAATAATGGCAAAAATTCAAATACAAGTATTAAATGAGCTGCACTATTATGGAACCTGAATGATTTGTGTGATAGGCAAGTGGGACATTTATCACTCTTCAGGGCTGTAACAGTAGTGAAACTTTCCTTTCATGCCCCTTAAAGCAGCTCTCTGCCCTGGAGAAATCATTTTCAACCATTCATATGGTGTTCAGTTTTATTCCTTTTACTGCTTTCCTGCTATTAAACAGGATCTTTTCACTTCATCTCCCTCTTCGCTTGGCCCAAAATATACTGTTCTTTCCTTTCTATTAAAAGATCATCAACCTATCAGAGCTGACATGGGAACTGTTTTGAAAATCATCAAGACACTCAATAAGATAAAGACAATAAAGGAGAAGTAAATAGAACATCCATGAATGAACTGTAGATGATTATCCAGTGACTCACAGGACTATAATCAGACAAAAAAGCCTAATTCAAACAATTTGAAAGAGAAGTTAGAATCTTTTTAAAGTTTTTGAACTTTATGACCAGATATATTCCTCAGGAAAAAGAAAGTCTTATAATTATTGTCAAGTACTTTACATTGAATTATTGTAGAAGTTACCTGAAAACTACATCTAAAATACCCTAAGGTATATTTAATCTTATTTTTCCATCCTTTTTTATACAGCCTTTTAAATTCTATTAAGAATATACTCATTGCTTATATGATTGATTTTAGGCTACTCTTCAAAGATCTTTTTATAATTAAAAAAACTGTAAGTCTGAAAGGTACTCAAAATGTAGTGACATTGGACTATATGAGTCTCTACTTTAATCATAATATCACTAAGCATTTATTGCCACAGCAAGCAAATTTTCTTTCCTTTTCTAAAGGCATAATTGGAAAATCAGCCCTAAGTATTGGGTGAGCAGCATCCTCCCTCCAAAACTGGAAAATCATCAGACCCTTTGGAATATACAGCATGGAACTTTAAAAAATCCAATGAAAGGTAAATTACTTGTGCTAAAACATGCTTGGCACACATATAAAAGGATCCAAATATTAAGAACAAGAAAGTAAAAGGGAAAGAATGTATTTGACTAGAAGACTCAAGTTTTGCAATTCTCATTTTGAAAATATTTCTGCTTTCAAAGTACTAGCTGATGAAAAGGATTGTTCCAGCAGTCGGCACAGTTCACTATACAGTTCCAAAAAACTTCAAATTCCTGGTGCCGTGCCACTGCTGTCACATTGTAATACAAGAGCCAGTCTCGCAGCAAGTATCACTTAAAAGACCATAAAACCTTTGAAAACTACAAATACTAAAGAGATGTGACTGCAGATAAACAGATCATCAAGAAATCTTCACATTTTTTAGGATGGCATCCTCTTGCCCCAGCCCCACGTTTTGATTTTATGTAGCTGAAATGAAGCCCATTAAAAAGCTTCAAGGCTACTCTGAGAAACAAAGAAAGAAAGTAAGTTCAGAAAGGTAATTTCAAGTCTTCCACCCATCTGCCTCTGTCTCTGGAAAATCTGCCTGCCTGATTCTTTGCTTAAATGCATTGACTGGACTCCCATACAGCTCTGGTGCAGCTAACAAAAATAGGAAACCAAACCTCCATTTTTCATGTCTTTCAGGAAGGCAACATTTAGAGAGACTAAAAGAAGAGAAATCAAAAGAAGAAAATCGGGTTCAACAGTTCCATAGTGACTTGTTCCAAAACATGGGTTTAAACCACATTTGCTTGAGAATGTAAACTATTTCTCTTGCACATTAAAAACTGTATTTTTACAGTTACACTGCTTATAAACCCAATGATGACATGAGAGACCATGTCTACTAGGCTGAATTCTGCAGACATTGAGCTTTGAAATGCTTTTAAAAATTAAAAACAAAAACAAGAAACCCTCCAACCAATCAAAAAACTCTACAAAATGAAAACAACTAAAACAAAACAAATACCAAGAGAGTGCATTAAGAAGGAAAAAATCTTGAGGTATACTGAGAAATATGATGGGCTTGTTCCAGGTTTTTCTGCTGCCAGCTCCACATCTGTGGGTCAAATGTGTCCCTTGCAATTCATCAGTGACTCGGGAATTACACTAAGAACAAATTCCGTTTCACAGGTCAAATTTTGGATGAAGCTACAATCTGTACAGTAGAATCACTGATTCAACACAGACTGCTATTTTGCTGTAAAAGTTCTTGTAGGATGGAGACAGAAAGAGAAGATAATCTTATAATACTGTTAGCTACTCTACACTTTACAACACCAAACACAATTTTCTTCCTTTTCAGTTATTTTAAAAGCATTACAGAGTCCCTCTTTACCAAAGGCTTCCATTACATTGCATGAAAATCACTAACAGTTGAAACAAATCCAGGAGTTTTCCTTTTGCAGGGCTATGTAAGCCCCTATCAAAATCAACTCCTCCACCTCAGTAAGCTGCCTGTAACAAGCACCCCTTATTACAAGGTGACTCTCGCCCTGTCCAGCAAGACGCCAGCACTGTTTGCATCTTTCCAGCTGCACAGTGCTGAGGAAGCCAATTTGAACCTAAAACACTTGACAATGTCAGAATCAAATGAAGCCCATCTTGCTGCTTGGTATTTTCCACAGTTTCTGCTTTCTATCCCTCTGTGGTTACAAGCAGCCTGTGTAAAGCAGGTCCACACACTCCCTCGGTGTCTTTGCCTGGAGAGGGTTGTGATGTCCAGCTTTACCCATGAAGAAAAAATAATTATCCAATTAGATTTATACACAAAGCCATTAAATACAAAATGTCTTAATTTTTCTCACGTAGTGAAATAAAATTGTATTCCTGTCTAAGATGAAAACAGGAAGAGTTTTCCTAAGCATTAAAAGAAGAGCATTTCTTAAGCATCCAAAAATAGGTAAAAAGAGGACATAAAACAGTCAAAAAAGAAAATTTAATTGAAACTCAGCCTAACAAGATTTCTTTCTCTGTATGAGTTAAGTCTCTCTAAAAGAAAATTTTTTTTTAAAAATTGGTTCTTATACAGGCTATCTCTGTTCTTTAGGAAGCCCTGGATTTTAAATTATATTTATGGACAGGAAGCGAGCAGTAAGTCCTCTAGGGCTTGAACAGTGGTTTTGACAAGATTTACATAATTTAGACCCCTTTGGCTACAACTTCAATCTAAACAGAACATTCCAGAAAAGTGACAATAGAGTGCAGTACAAACTGGCACCATAATAAAAATAACTACTTCCACTGGTTGAACAGAAGAATCTTGGGCGTTGAACTTGCTTCAGGGAAGGCTTTTTGCCTGTGCTGTCAGTGGCCTTCCTCAGGTTTGCAGTTTTTTAAAGAAAATTTTAAAAGCCACTACCATAATGTTTCAAGACTAGATTACCACACAGTTTTTCACTAGGGGTAGTTTAGTGGAAGTCTTAAATGGATCTGGAACCACCAAGCCTCATTAAAAACAGTAGCCACATCCAAAAGGCAGTCTTACTGGCTTGCCTTAATAAAAAGTTTCTGTTCCAAGATCGAAGCTTCCACACTGATAAGAGAATTTGAGCAAGCCTTTCTCTGCATGCAGTTTTCAGACTCTATTGTGCCGCTTTTCCTGTGTCCAGTTCTGAATGGCACATGTGGGTCCAGTTTTAATTCCCGCAGCCAACACAGAGCAGCAAGCAAGTGTAAAATTCAATTCCCTGCAATACTCCCATGGCACCTGCGTAAACACCAGTTGAAGCTGAGAACTTATGCCCACTGTTTTGCATAAGAATACCCTACCATTCCATCAATGTACACTCAGCTAATACAGCTCTCATCTACTGGTTTTGTCTTTCTGAATAACTTCTCTTTATTGTAAAGAACCTCTCTCAGTCCTTCACACACACAAGAACTGTTTAACTTCACTACTATACAGCTGGCCTACACTTCCATATGCAGGCAACAACCACTTTAATCACCTCACCACAGGAATTTCTAATTCACATAATCGCAAATTCTATGGCCATTTTACCTTAATTGCTTATGTTATGGTCAACAAAAGCTCCATAACCCATCAAAGACAAGTTAGTAGCAAAATTGAAAACTCCTGTAAGTTATGCATTTCAATTTTAATACCTAAGCAAATAAATACTACAAAAAGTGCTTTTTTCTTTTCATTTCAAGATTTTAACGTTGGTGCAGCTCAAAGGAGATACTAGTTCAATGTGGGATGTTGCCAACAATGCAGAGAAATCTGCAATAAAACAGAATCTAGAGCGTCAGAAAAACAAATTACCAAAGCATGCAATGGTACCATCCCTACTGCATACAAAGGCCACCCTGCTAGTTACTCGCATTCAACAACATCCCTCAGCTCCTGCCTCTGTGAAGGCTGAGGGCAGACAAGCAGAACACTGGAGTTACTGCCAGATGAACAAGCTATTGACCAGTATCGGCTCTTCGGAATCAGCGAGGTCCTTGTGTACCATTTCACAGTGAACTTGGTGTCACATAGAGAAGGGAAAGACATTTATCTCATCTCCTCTGCCACTGCCTCTAATGATTTAATCTCATAGCTGATTACCTCATGAAAAGTCTGACCTTAAGAACTGCCTGGTGACAGAGGAAAGTGGAAGAAGATCTCATCTAAACCAATGGCCACAATTTCTCCCCAAGTTTCTGCTTCTCATTAGCTCACCATCTCCGAAAAGTCAAATAAAATTATTGTACTACTTATGCCTGCACAGCTGTCAGGGCAAGGATTCAAGAACATGTCTGGTGTGTCCCATAGTTCTGGAGCTTCCTCAGCATCTACACTTTAGCCTACTTGCCAATCCCAACAGGCTGAAACTCGGGGATTTACTCAAAATGGAGCAGACACACAGAGGGGCTAAGGCAACTGTTACCTCTGCCAGCAAAAAACGTACTGAGAGTTTTTAATGCTTTCCTGTCTGAAGGTGTCAGTCTTCAAAGCAAGAACACCAGATCAAAAAGACCTGAAATAGCAGATTTACTGCAGCTAAAACCCTGAAAAACAGCTAGTAATATCCTTATAACCATTTGTAGTACCAAAAAAAAGTAGCTACAAGAAATTTGGCATTACTCCACAATTAAATAATTTAAATTTCTTGCTTCACTTGGAGTATTATACTCCTACTGTGTTTAATGAATAAAATTTCACAACAGCAGTGACTGCCTGTCTGTCTTTTAAAGCTCTCAGACAGCTGAAATCTTCTTTCTAGTCATATTGTAACTCTGATCTGGGGAGTAAATATAAATGTAGCTCTGTAGACTCCAAAAATATTCTTTAATAACAGTCTTAGTCATCTGATATGTGTTTCTTAAGAGCTTTGGGGATTTTTAAAATAGATTTTTTAATCAGCAAAATTGACATTATCAAGCTCTTTATGTTTTGCTCTCTTCTGTACAGCAACCCTAATTTTCATTTCTGTTACTTCATTTCATAATTTTCAAGCGTTGCAGAAAGCTGCGTTACAGAAAAGCTGAAATAGCACGCAGCAGTGTCTGGCATCAGGGACAGGCAGTCACATTCAGATTCCTAAAACCAACACAGCAGATACATTAGGCAACCATGCATTTATTTAGCCAACAGTTTGAAAACAGAGATGAACTTTCAGTAAGCAATCCCATATATTAATTGATTTGGAAATTATTTTGTGCTTTTGAACTCTCCATTAACAGAGGTAGAAAGAGACAAGGGAATTCTTTTTTAAAAATGGAAGCACATACATAAACTAACAGTGAGACATTAATCACTTCTGAAAGAAATATCTACGTAATTTACAACACTTCACAAGACGGATAAGAATAGTACTGATCCAGGTCAGAAAAATTAAACAGAATAAGAACCAGAGAATCATTTAGGTTGGAAAAGACCTTTAAGATCATGAAGTCCAACCATTAACCCAGCACTGCCAAGCCCACTAAACCATGTCCCTGAGTGCCACATTCATGCGTCTTTTAAATCCCTCCAGGGAGGGTGACCCAAGCACTTCCCTGGGCAGTCTCTTCCAAGGCTGAAAAACTCTTTTGGTGAATAAATTTTTCCTAATATCTCATCTAAACCACCCCTGGCACAACTTGAGACTCTCTCCTCTTGCGCTCAGCCTTGTTGCCAAGGAGAAGACAGACACCCTCCTCTCAGGTAGTTGTGGAGACCTTACTTACTCTAATGGCTCCCCATTTTGAAAGGCCTCCAAGGACAAGACAAAACACACTATTTTGGGACTGCATACGGTGAAAAAGTATTTTCATGTTCACAGAAGTTATAAAAAAATGAACCAAAACTCATCTGTTTCACTTGAATTCCCCTTAAGGCTCAGTGCTGCTGCATGTAACAAAACTACTTTTCAAACTTCTTTTCCATACAGAGGAAAAAAAATAAAGGTCTACTAGCCTGAAGAAGGTTTTCTTCTAGCCATGCCCACCCTTCCCTCTTCCAGGGACAGATTTTTTTCATGAGGTACCAACTCTTACAGCATTGAAAAAAGAATATCACCCTTTTCTTCAAATAGTTCTTCTTGAATAAACAAGCCTGAATTTCAAATCAATCGCTTTGGTTAAATAAATTGATTGAGGTTTCCATTTGCTAGTTCCAAGACCAACCTTATCCCAAATGATCAGAGTTAATAAAAAAGTAACATAAGAATTTGATAATAATTTTACAAGGAAACTCTATAAATACACTACAAACAGCCTGCAAAGCTTACACTCTTATTACAATTATTTGCATTATCTTAAAACAAAGGAAAAACCCTATATTCCTCCCTGGCCCGAACTTGGAACAGAGTTCTTACCACTGTTGGACAAGTAAGTTTGAAAAGCAACATTTTTCTATTAGAGTACATTCTACTTAATTTCCTCTCTCACTTTAGCAGAAGCTTAATTAGAGAAATAGAAGAAAGGGATATTTAGGTGGTTTTGGGGACCTAAAAATGTCGAGTACATAATAGTAAAAGTATTCTTAATTATTGCATATTAGGCCTACTGCACATTTGCATTACATTTAGAATTATTAGCCTCATTTATCTGCAAAAGGGGCACAGCTCAGCTGAATGCCACAGGGACAGGCTGGGGGAAGGAAGGACTGCAATTACATTGGGGCACATATTCAAGCAGAAGCCTTTTCACTGCACCAGTTTTTGCTGGTTTATTATTAAAACTAAAAGAAATGGTCCTGGGATCAGCAATTCATTTCTATGTGCCAGGGTATTATTTGATCTGTATATGTAGATTTCCAGAGGTGATTTCCCAGCTATTGTCAAGGCCATTAGGAACCATCTTCTTCACTACAGTGTAGGTCTACTAGCATAGCAATATTCTTATGAATTCAAACAGCCAAATCATGTGGAGAGCTGATTCCTAAAGCCAGCTATATTATTTCTATTATCTCTTCACAAAGAAAAATTATCCTTTTGTATCCTAGCTAAATCTGTAACTACTGGGACTGCTCTCCATTTCTTTTTAAAATTTATCCATCCATTCTTCTCACGCAAAGCTCACAGAACACCCTTTTAAGGTATCCTGAAGCAAACAAGTCTGCTTGCGCATTGAGAGCATGAGTGTAACTACTCAAAGTAAACCATCCCCCTTTTAATTTTCTCCTGTTATCTAAATGTTGAGAGAATTAATTCCCCCCAAGAAGAGATTGGGATACCTAATCTGTGGCTGGGCAACTGCTGCCATCTCTACCTGGTAATTTTAAGAACCTCATTTTAATTCTACAAGAGACCGACTCCAAGAGAAACAAGAGGGAAAAAAACCAACAAACCACAAAACAGCAAAAAAACCCATATTTCTGAAGGTAAAATATGCCAGGCTTCAAAAACATCATGGCTACTATAAAATTTATGGCTAATAATTTTTTACTTTACAGTCCAGTGAACAGTACAGAAGACATACACTGATTTGCAGAATCTGAAAATATGAAACCATGCCTCAATCCTTCCCACAGCCCTCACAAACAGGATGATTTTTCACTCAGCACATATCCTTCTCTCCTGTTCACCTATTCTACTGTAAGAAAGAGGACATGATTCTGAAAAACCAAAGGACCCTATTATGATATAGGTCCATTTAAAAGTGAAGCCATTAGCTTCTCTGAATTCATAGAAATTGCATTGATATCACATAAGCATAGTACAGAAAATATTTAGGTGATAAAGCATAGCAGAACACCAGGCAAACTCTACTTTGCCTGGATCAGGTGTGCAGAGCAGAGAGATGGTAACACCTTCTTGGTGAGAGCTACTCGACTCCACGAAAGGCTGAACACAGCCACACGAAACAGGATTGGTGGGAGACATCCCCAAGCAGAGCCCTACTTTTGACACAAACCACTCCCTTGCTCCCCAGAGCAGCAGCTCATTTACATGGAGAACAAGAGGCTGACACAAAGGAGGAGTTCAGACAAGCGAACTACTTCATATCCAGAAGGGTTTTCCTTCATGCAAGGGAAACACCACCTGCTGATATACAGCTAAAACCCAAGTGTCCTCAATCAGAAGGCAAAGCACAATAAAGACTACATATTATTTCAAGAAAGGAACAAGCCTGCATCTCTGGTATACAACATGACCCAAAGCATTTAGGTATTTTGCATAGATAAATACTTCAGATAGTTTACATGGGAAAATATTCCTGTTAAACATGTTATTCATGGTAAATATAGCAGCTCAAACATGAGAGTTTCAGTTAATTACCAGTTCTAAGGAGAAAGAGGCAGGATAATTAACTATTCACGTTAAAGAAATTAACTTTGCCAGTAAATCATGAAGGTGCTTTAAGAAATAGGGCAATCTGAAAATGCCTTAAAAAATTTACAAAGGGTGAAAAAAAAAATCCCTAATCTGCCCTCAGTCAATTACAAAGGAAAGATCTTTCAGAAAACTGGCTCTAAGCAGCACTTTCCATCAGCATTTTAGATATCTCAGCAGAACACAGAATCCCTTATTCCATGATGCCCTGAGAACTACAAAGACCGTAGTTTACCTACACAGCACCTTGAGGGATGCACAAACAAAAACTGAAAAATTCATACTGGAGTATAAAAGCACTCCCAATTTGCAGCACATGCTAATATCCTTGACCTTAAATAGATTATTTTAGGCCATTCATGTACTTGGAGTGAAAAAAAAGAGTCAATTTAGCTTTCTAGAATGTGTTTTGAAAAATAGTAAAGACTGGCAGGCATAGAATGAGCCATGTGCTGGGGTAGTGCAGTTTTCTGAATCCCAGAAATGGGGAACTGTGACATTTCCTCACATGCTTAAGAGAGGAATAGAAACACTTACTGCACTGCAATATGCACCATATATGTTTTCCTGGAGCAGTAATTCTGGCAGTTTGAACATGCAATTTGTGATGCCTTCTCAAGTATTTATCACTGCTTCCCTCGCCTTCTGTCCTTCCAGGTACACACAGCTGTGCCTGCACACGTACACACAAATTCAAATATCTGACTAAAAAAGCGACACACTGAGATGCCACATTTATTTTTTCAGGCAACCATTTAGCACATAAAGGGAAAGCAGTCTGCTGCATGCTTACAGAGCCTCATGGGCTAGCTGATCTAGGGCAAATCATCTCAAATCACTTAGAGCAAAGATAACGATTCTCTCTCTAATGCAATCAGCATGCCGCTTAGAGCACAAATTTACTGGGGTGCTTGCCAGCAGAACAAACCTCATCTACTGAAGTATATATCCAAATCAGTATTTCAATTTAAAACAAAGATTTCTCCAAAGAAAATGACTGAGTTCAGAGAAGTTCCAAATCACTTTGTTCAGATTTTTAGAATGTTTAACACCAATTTTTCTACTTCTAAAATCCACTTACCATGAAGATTAAACTTATATTCATTTATTTCTATTAAGAAGTAGGAGATAAAGGCATAAAACATGATAACTAGAGATTTTCTATGTTTTCAATCACTACATCCTGCTTCTTTGCAGATGAAGCAATGCTTTGTGCAATGGAGCAGATGGGAACAACGTTACAGTCTAAAGACCAGGAGATCTAGAGCAACTCTTTGGGACTACAAATTAGGAAGTACAACACAGCAGAACAGAGACTGTGAGAAATTGTAAGGTTAGTTTGACTTGCTCACGATACTAAGGATACCATAAATGAGAATATAAAAGCTGTTCAGTCCCACCTCTGTCCTGTGCAAAACACTTGTATACCAAATTTTGAGACTATCAGCTCAAAATTTGCTCAAAGGAAATAAATTAACCTCACCCATCCCCATCAATTGAATGCACCAGAGCAAGTAGTTTCCTTTCTTCTGTCATGTACAACTGCCTAAATTCAAAATGGGCAAATGACAAATTTCAAAGAGCCAGGGAAGTTGTGAACAGAATAGGAACTAAAATGAGTGAGAAAGCTAATACACTTTCCTGACAGTCTATGAAGACTTTACACATTACAGTTACAACATCAGTGGCCTTTGCCTATTATGCTAGAGCCTCATGTGGCATTAAGAGATGCAGATCTGCTCGCTGAAGTCAAGCTGAACTAATTTAAAACCAAAAAAGATTCAGCTGCCTTTTTGTCTCCTGACACCTTTTGAGCCTTTAAACCTTCTGGTTGACGATACTTAAAACAACAATCAGAATACCCTGAAGTGCAAGGTACCCATAAGGATCAAAGTCCAACTCCTGGCCCTGCACAGGACACTCTAAGGGTTGCCCTGTGCCTGACAGCACTGTCCAAGCTCTCCTTGAACTGTCAGGCTTGGTGCTGTGACACTTCTCTAGGAGGCTGTTCCTGTGCCCAACCACCCTCTGGGTGAAGAACCTATTCCTGACATCCAACCTAAACCTCCTTGACACAACTTCAAGCCATTCCCTGTCACCACAGAGAAGATTTCAGTGCCTGCCCCTCCTCTTCCCTCATGAGGGAAGTATGGAATTGTAGTTTGCGATGAGTTTTTTTCCCCTCAGTCTCCTCCAGGCTGAACAGACCAAGTGACCTCAGCCACTCCTCATACGGCTTCCCCTCAAGGCCCTTCACCATCCTCGAGGCCCTCCTTTGGACACTCTCTCATGGCTTAATGTCTTTTTTATATTGTGGCCCCCAAAACTGCCCCCAGCACTTGAGGTGAGGCTGCCCCAGTGCAGAGCAGAGCGGGACAATCCCCTCCCTTGTCTCCCCAGGACACGCTTGGCCCTCCTGGCTGCCAGGGCACTGCTGACTCACATTCAACTTTCCATTGACCAGGACCCCCAGGTCCCTTTGAACAGCACTGCTCTCCAGCCTCTCATTCCCCAGTCTGTCCGTACATCCAGGGTTGCCCCATCCCAGATCCCAGGTGCAGAATCTGGAACTTGCCCTTGTTGAACTTTGTACAGAGGATAAGCAAGATGGAGGCATCGTCCTGGTACTGCTAACCCTACAAACTAATAAAGCTAAAACCAAAACTAATAAATCATGAGATACTACAGTTATTTTTCTTAGAATCTATAGCAAAATAAATAAATCAATTTGTTAACGCTATTATCACTAGTCAAAGTGTATCCTGCCTGAGCATGGAATTTTCACCTGGTGAGGTTGCTGACCTTCAAGAAAAACACCACCTGTCAATATCAATGTAGGTGTGCCAAGCCTGCTGTTCAATCCTCCAACTGAACAAAATATTGCTGGCAATCCAGGAATCGACCTTTTGCTTTAATCCTTCACTATCATTTCTCTATCTGGAATACTTTAAGTAGATGCAGTTTTCGATTCCAAATTTTTGTTTCTTCATGTAAAGATTTTTTTTCTGTGTCCACAAACAACAGCACATTTTATTTATTGGCTTTTCCTCATATATTTATATTCTTTCACATCATAAGCTACATTCTAAAGAGTGGTTTATTTAGGAGTAACAAAGTTACATATAATATCTACATATTCATGGCAAGGTTAGAGTATGAATTTGGCCTTCCACAGAATATTTCCAAATCAAAACACATCACATTAGATACCAGAACCAAAAACAAGAACAACTGAAGATACCTAAATCTACAAAATGATTCCTGAGAGCAGCTGCCAAATTTTCTGTATTGCCAACAACTAATGCTTCTGTCCTAGATGATTCAAAGACAAAATACAGAAAGAAGCTTTTAAAAAACAAAACAACCCACCCAAAAACAGGAGAAGGTGGGTAATAGACATGCAGCAGCATTTCTTCATTCATTAAATGTGTATATAATTCCTTATAAGAATTGTTGACAGGAAATGGTTTTGTTTTTCCTGGAGTTTCTTCTGCAACATATATCTCATCTATAGAGGCTGCAGCTTGTTAGCTTCCTAGTCATCCATGGCTACATACTACCAGATCAATTTACAACTGTTTCGTGAGCAGTTTGAAAGGTTTTGTAACCAATTTATTATTTTGACGGGAGTTTACATGACAACTGATTTGTATCATTATATTTCTAATGGTTAGCTGAAAACAAAAATTTATTTCCTGTATTTTTTTTCCAAAGAGAACTGACCAAGGCAAAAAAACCCACGGTCCAACAGAGGCAGAGGACGACAAGTTTGTGTCTGTGTAATCTTAGAAAAACAGGTCAACACAGAGCCTTCCTATAACTAAGAGATTGCTATTCCATAGCTTCTTGAGGCAAGCAGCAACAGCCTCCAGAGCGAGTGGAGGTCTTCCAAAGATGTGCAGGAGGGCTGGTGCATCAGAAGCCTCCCATCTGCCCAGCACACTTTCAACCCAGCCACACCACAGGGATACCTTAGGGAATATGATCCAACCCCAGAGATGAATTTAAAGCAAACTTTTGCCTTTCTCCCAGGGAGCAAAAGCCAAGCAATCCTCCTCCTGCCCTGCCTGTTTGGATTAGTCTTAGTGTAAAGACCCGTTCTGGATAACACTCATGAAACTTTAAATTGTGGAACTAATAGAATAAGATGGTTAAGCCTAATATTACATCTATCTTTAAGTTTTTGGGTTGAGGAACCACAGAGAAAAAAAAAAAAAAAAAAAAAAAGGAAAACTGGAAAAACCCCACACACTTTCTCTACAGGATTTGCCTTCCGGTCATGAACAAAGCCTGATTATAGCCTTCCTCTGTGATTCTCACCTAGCCTCTATGGAAGTAAACCAAATTAGCACAACAGAGGACAGGCAGAACATAATAGCATTTCTACTGCAGAAAACTTCGGCTCCTTGGATTTTGTGGCAAATATGAGCAGAATTTTAACGCAGTGCTGTAAATTTGTTTTGAAATAGCAATAGCTTTAAATTTTTGAACAACAACTTTTCTTTATTGAAAATTAAATTTAGGAGTCCACTAAATTTGAAGTTCATCAGCTTTACAGTTATTAGTAAAAAGTGTAGATTTAATCCCATATCCTGTATTTAAACAGGAGGAAACTCAAAAGCTCGCTGTCAATAAGTCAACACAAGCCACACAAATTCTAGCAGCAAGGTCACCATCAAGCACACAATTATAAACGACCAATTTGCATTCTATAAGCGGCAAGAAAAACTACAGTAGTTTTGCAACTATAGCCCAATAAACCTGCAGTTTCAAACATTAAGAAATACTCTACCTAAAGGTGAAAATTGGCTGACATTGTAAAATAAGCTACTGATTTTGCTGGTTTACTGGAAAATCATTAGGCTCTAAAGGTTAAATGTGTGTTGAATTAGGAGCAGATTGTTAAAATTTGATTTAGGAGGCAGAGTATTTCTTATTGCATGGTGAACAATGAGTGGGTGTTAAAGTCATTCAATCTCTTGACTCCAGACTCTTCAGTAGATGGAAAAAGCAATCACAGTTTGTTAACTGAACCATTTTAATGTTTTCCATCCTTACAACAGCCTTTCTAACATACATAAAATATTTCCCACATAAAGTAAATTATAACTTACTTTAATTATGTGGCAAGGAATTAGTTCATTATATTAGTTACTAGTCTTTCTGTCTTGATAGTTAGAGTTAATTAAAACATACTACAGTAGCAGTCACAAAATATGTCAGGTTTAATGGCGTCTTGAAAATTGCAACATAATATTGATATGCCTGGCAACACTGAAATTGTGTAGCCTCTAAAACATGGATCATGTGAAAGACAAGAAAAAACACCACTATAAATGAGAAATTAATACAGCTATTGCAGGAAAGGTGTTGGGATGAAAATGGAAAAACCGGACAAAATGCAAAGACAAAAAGCTAAAGGGAAAAATAAAACTAGGAGGCAGATGGAGAACTAGGGGTTTCATACAAAACTGGAAGAAAAAACTACCTCTCCCTCAAGAAACAAGGAAATAAAACTAATAGAGGTTAAAAGTATTAAATTGGAAGAAACAAACAGACCTTACTAAACTAAACTACTTTTAAACCAAGATGAGGCGACTAGACTAAAAGAAAAGTTGAAACATATTTTCCCTGCAACATAAATGAAGCCCAGGAAAGGGGCTAAATAATTTATGTACCAAGGTAGAAAAATCCAGTCTGAAGTGTTCAGGAAACACTCCACCCTGGCATCTGATAAAAAGGTTCGTCAGTCCAACATTGAATATACTGCCAAGTGCTCTCCACATAGAATGCACATTCTCTTTGGAGCTCTTCAGGCACCTTGGACACAGGGCTCCGGAACTGTGACACCTCATAAGTGTCTCTTCCTCTAAGGCCATTTAATCAAAGCAACTCCACACATTGCAAACTGAATTTCCAGCTCTCACTTAGAGAAATCAGGAAGAAATTGAGACACAACAATATACAGTGCCTGCCATAATTCCCATTTTAGTTGATTTTTTTTTAAGAGCAGCATAAATGAACGATACAATGAAGAAATAATTACAGCAGTCACTGCTCTAAAGCTCTGAATATCAGATTGTGGATAGCAGAATCAAACTGGTGCAGAGAATATGACTCTTACACTAAATCAGACCCAATCAGCTGCAGTTTCTTAAGTACAAAAGGTCACTCAATTTTCCTGAGAGAAGTCAGTATGCAGGAGGCAATGCTATTACAAGAGACAGCAGGTGCCCTGCTACCAGTGTGGGAAAAGAGCCATGGAAGGTACAGCACATTTGAAAACGCACCCTTTGAGCCATAATTGCACATATATGCCAATTCTACCTTCAGCAAGCAAAGAATCCATAAAAAGGACTTAGATATTCTCTTTTATATTTGCCACCTTTCAAGCTGCTGTTTTCTCTAGGCGTCTTTCTTCCCTGACCCTTACTAGTCTTATTGTCCTATGTTTTACATTAACCAGCACTATTCCATTCATGTTCTTACCAACAAAACAAAATATTTTCTAAGTATCCAGTAGTCATGAATGCTGTTAGAGCACGATTTAGCAGCATATTCAGTTCACATTTGGGAATCTCTGCTGCTGAAGGAGCACTTTCATCAGCTGTTGCTACTGTGCCAGATAATGTCTTTGTAGCATCCTATGAAAATCATGGAAGAAAGGTGAATATTAGCCTTCAGTTCCTGGAAAGCAAACTTATTTTGTTGTTTGGCCCTCAGTCAGTTGCAGCAGCAAAGCAGAAGTGCACACACTACAACACAACTGAGTCTATTATTAATGAGCAAGAACAAATAGAACAAAGTGACTTCAAGACCTGAAATGGTTGTCAAACTGCTGCCTTCCTGAGATCTCTAGGGGATAAAACAAGATTTACTAAAGAGCAGCGTATCACACTGCAGTGCTATGGTAATCCTTAATTAATCCACAACCTCTCTCCATGCAGAAACAAGTATCTGAGATAATACTTCCATTAGTACCATTGTAACCATCGTAATTAGGCACTTTTAAGGTAGCTGTTGAAACATGAAGTTTAAAAA
>VYZT01046843.1:0-12129 GCA_013400735.1 Pomatostomus ruficeps
TTTTTTTTTTTTAATTTTACAACCATTTCTAATACTTGGTGGAAGCTGTTCTAAGGCTTAAAATATTGTAATAAATCTCAATGTGATTTTGGTACCTTGAAAAAGTTTGGTCAATAGGAGATGTCAAGCACTTGCCAATTCAGAACAAAGCCCGGGCTTCGATAATTCCATGATTCTATGTGAGAGACTGGATCAGGTTGCCCAGAGCAGCTGAGGATACCCCAACTCATGGCCGTGTTCAAGGCCAGGCTGGATGGGGCTCTGAGCAACCTGGTCTAGAGGAAGTTGTCCCTGCCCAAGACAGGCAGGTTGGAATGAGATGATCTTTAAGGTCCCTTCCAACCCAAACCATTCTATGGTTCTATGAAATAGAGTACAAGCACTAAACCACAGTATTAGTAACTCAAGGGAAAATTTACTTAGTCTTGTATTTCTTGAAAGCTGAAACCATTCAGTCGAGTTGCATATTCACCACCAGGAAGAAATTTTTAGAAGGATTCCCATTAGAATTAAACATATTTTCATATTTGCATATACAGACACAAAAAATAGAAATTTTCTAAATATACAAGAAAAGCCTGCTGGAGAAATATCAAATGCTAGCACAAAAATAATCAGTTCATTATGGACTGTAAAAAAAAAGGATACCAAAAAAAAAGGTAAATAACTCATAACAACTGTAAATTTACAACAGTAGCAGAACTAGACCCAGTCTTAGGAATGAGTTATTAAAAATTGTGCACTATATAAACAGTTATTTCTGTAATCACTGTGAAATTAAAAATTTAAGACTCAAAGCTGAAAGTATAACAGATAGTAGAATAAAAGTCTCTCAGTTACAGTATTTGAACAAGATAAATCATAATCCTCCAGAATTTTTTTATTTCATATCCATAAAAATGCACTTGCCTTAATCCATAAAATTTGTTACTTGTTGTGCATGAAAATTGGACGTTTTCTTATTCTAAGAAAAAAAAAAAAGTACAAACTGAGAGGTGTTTTTAATTCTGTCCACTCATCATTTATAACTATTATTATTTGAACTCTTACAGCAAGCACTTTATGTGATTACAGACATAATGGTTATGCTACAATAGCTCAGTAATTTCCACGAGCAGTCTGGAGAGTAACAAACTTAGAGAAAATAAGTAGATGTTTGTATTGCCAGAAATGTATTTGTTTGCCATCATGCCACTAAACAGGCTTGCTGTTCATATGTGCATTGTCCCAGCCCCTAAACAGGCCAGTCATGAACCAGGACCAGTGAGTGACAGACCCTCCACCCACTCAGAAGGAAGCCACAGTCTTCATCCCAAAAAGTTCACACAATTTTCTTCCTAAACAAATAAACCTAAAATACAACCACCTAAAGTTTTTACAGCATCTTATCCATGCTCTAATATTCTTTATTCTTGTTGTGTTTATTCCTATGGGATGCCAAGCACAAAGCAGATTAGCCCAATACTCCCAAGGGCAAACCCACCTTGCATTTATGCACGGTCAACGCACACAACTAAGGGACGGGAAGAGAAGGCTCTGATTCTGTCTACCTTGCAGCAGTTTTTTTGTACAGCCATCCTTCATGTGCAATCCAAGGGGGAAGAGATAGACACAAACAAACAAACATGAAATAATTAGCATTGTTAGCAATTTTACTAGTCTGAGAGTCACCAAGAATTGGTTTTGCAGCGATACCTATTTCTAATATTGCCATTGAAACACTACTCAGAATTTGTACATGATGAGCTTGTCTTAATACCAGACCACTTTTGGAATCATAGTTTCTACAGTTTTAGATTTAAAAAAATATTTCAGAGTAAGAACACTACTTTCCCACCAGACTTTCTCAGATCCCACATTGGATGTGTCATCAAAACCTACATTCTTTGTGTTGAACTTCCCAAGACATATAAGTCATATGAATGTGTGACAGACTGGATTGTATAAGTCTGAATCACTCACAGAAGAATAAACAAAAAAAATTTAGTCAGGTTTTACACTTCTGCATGTTCACATATTTTGGTAATAACTTGCATTAGAGGTATTCAGTATTTCAGTATTTTTCTTCAAAAGATTATTTTATGAAGTTCTATTTGTTCTCTCTAGCTTAACATTTTTCATAGACGTACATATATTAACAAGTTTCACATTTATGAAGAAGTTTGGGGGAAGGAGGCAGGGCAAGCTAGCTTTGGGATTTGGTGTTGCTTGGCTGTAATGTTCTGGGGTTTGGGAGCTCTAATCCTGTTACCATGTACAGGCCCATCATATCTGCTAATGGAAACAGCATTCCTGTGGCAGAAGCTAGTCCAAGGCAAATGCCTCATCATGGGTACAGTGGAGATACCCAGTTCTTGAAAACATCTCTTGTCCTTCACAAGCTGGCTTGTCAGCAACACTGCTTGGTAATGCATGCACATTCTTCAGCAGCTTCATATTCTTCAAAGCAAAAAGGTGTTTGCTGCTTCTGTTATATTTGCCCAAATTTGGCAAGCAGTGGACAGAGATTTGGGGGGAAAAAATCATAGCTCACAAATATTCAGTGGAGAGTTACTTGTTTCTTTTCAATTGGTCTTCACTCCAGAGACAACCACAGTTGTGTTGCTCTGAGCAATACTGGCTAAACATTTAGAAACCTCTCATCTACCTGGGCTTATAGGTTGCCAAATAGAAAAAAAATGTTCATGTATTTGCTGGCCAAAGTAAGTCAATTCAGATACAGCAGACACAAAGCCCTGAACTTTTAGGTAAGACAAAGTGAAATGAACACAATCAAACTACACAAACCATAGATCAGTGAAAAACATATCATCCTTTCTAAAGTTGAATGTGACTCTTTCTTTAAAAGATCCCTTAAAAGTCTTTTTCTGCGTATGTTGTTTTAGACAAAATCCTCTGAGTTACGTGAGTTTCCAGTGCTTACTCCACAGCAGGGTTCTTCTCAATCCATTCCCCTACAAGATAAGGATTGGGGGTGGCAGGTTATTCCAAAAGCAAGAGGCATGTTTGATGTTGATGGGGAAATCTGAACAGATCGCAACAGAAAAAACTCTTTTTTCTGAAATTGTTGAGGATAAGCATGAAGGCTTCTGTACTGCTCAATGCTATTTTTGAGAGCATATTCACCTAATTCAGATGCTTCTCCAAAAAAAGACATGGAATTCAGTTATTATTAGAATTTTCGTAAGAAGATTCTCAGATGAGTATCCAACATGGCTTTATGAGTGCTTTTACAGTTCATTGTTCATTTAATTTCAAAAGCTATCATAAGGTTGCAATAAAAACAAGTGGACATAGTATTTCACTATAGCACAGTCACAAAGAAGAAAAACATAATAAAGTGGAAGCTTTCTAAAAGACAATTATATAGTCGGTCAATGTTGGAGCATTTCTATCTTCTCTTCAAATAAAGGGAAAGGATAACACTAATTGAAAGAGATGGATAATATGGGTTACAATCCAAGTTATGATATTTTCTGCAAAAAAGTATGTTAAAATCTCAGCAAGAGCACTCTTGCAGACACTACATGAAGATTTGCCTTGGTGATGATACCTTGGGAACATACACAAGTCTCAAATGAAGTAGCAATAGTCTCAAAAGAACTGGAAAGTAAGTGGTTTCTGAAGAACGGCATTAAGATGGCTGGTAGGAACTGCTGCACCGACTTGAGGATGAAGGGGCAGAAGGGAACACTAATTTTACTCTATAAATTCTTTTAAAATACCAATACATATAATATCCCTGCTGCTGACACGATAATGTACTGTTCTGGGACACTCTAGTTCTATTTTGGTAACTACTTAAATAGGTCACAAAAATTATTAGAAGAAATGCTTAAAGCATTTTTAGGAAAATGGATACAGGTTATCCACCCCAGGACACATGGTTTCAAAGGTAGATGAGTGCCCACTATTCCACAGGCAACAGGAAATTCTAATTTTTGTTACATTCTTCACACTATAGAGTATAGCAGGATAGTATATCTTCTTCCTTATGAATATTTAGATCATAAACTTGCAATTTTTCCAATTTTGCATCAATATACCTGAGATGCTGGTAGTGCAATCTCATTTCTGCATTCTTAGTAGATGCTAACAAACTTCATCCATTACTCACCTGGATAGAACAGGTCAGCAATGTTTTATAAGTAACCACTATAGTGGTTCAACTACTCCTGTGTGGCTACTGAGCAGCCCTTGGGAAGAGTGTACCTGTAAGTTCAACCCTGAGTGCCAAGGTACAGAACACACCTGCAGAGCAGTAAGTGGTTAATACATGCCAGTCCAGCTCTCATTACTACCATTACTTAGCTGCAGTTCAAATAAAAAATATCAACTTCCTATGTCTAGCAAAACATATAATTTATTGATTTAGCGAAAAGCTTAAGATTCAATTTTGTTTTACAGTTGTTATAGCAGGCTTTGTCTTAGGAGATTGGCAGACCAAACAACTAAACAAAAATGAGAGTGATGTCTCCAATTCTATACAGTTGGGCCTTGAAAAAAGATGCACATTTCTAGATCTGCCATTAGACTTCCGTCATCATCACATGGGAATTTTGTCAACTTACTTGAGCAGATTTGAGACATCATTATCCCGCTTAATTCCAAATAAAAGGCTTGCATACCTTCCTGTATGTTTTCAGTTTCCAAATTAAAAAAAATTCCGTATCTTACTTTGGGAGGAAATTTAACATTGTGACTGACTGGGTTGATGTTTGACTCCAAAGATATAGATAAATAGATGGACAGCTAGATGGATGGATGTTGAAACCAAAATCCTCTTTTTAGAGATACACTCTAGCACAAATTTATCAAATGCGTCATTGGTCCAACCAGATCTAAGAGATCTTATAAACCCCAAAATTAAAATGCTTAAGAGGAAAGAACAATCCTGAAGTTTTTATTCCCCTGTGTATGCTATTCTTTGATTTTATGAAGAAAAAATATCAAGACAACTAGTCAATACCATTGAAAAAAAAAATCTAAAAATTTAAAATTTACGCGCAATCTCTCTCATTATGCTTTTATTTCCTATTCATATTTACAGCACTATGAACATCACTGGTACCACACAATCACCATGAAGTTTTCAGTGGTATTCAGAATTTCAAAGTTTTCAGATTTGACATGAAATCACATTCTTGTTTATGCATGCTTACTTCTAAAGTAAAACCCCTGTAGGCATTCATATGTTGAAGGGGAAGTTTACATGTACATACACCATCTTCTCTCCAGAAAAGACATGTCATTTTGCTCTACACTTTAATGACATTGTTTGCCAGACTAATTACAGTTTAAGTATCTATTTTCTGTTCTTGCCAGGATCTTATAGCAGGGTTGGGTATTTTTTCCATCTTTACGTAGTTTCAGTGACTATGAATGGTTCTAGAGCATCTAGAGCAACTGCTAGTGACTGGTATCTGGAACTATTCTTCAGAATAGTGACTTCAGATTAGGGGTATTTTTAATTCATGGCATTTTGACTACTCTTAATGTAAATTAAGGTGCAGAATTATCTTAATCTCTCTCCAAAAAACTACACAAATATGTAATATTTTCTGGCATTTTTGAGTGTGACAGCTACAAAGTAATTGCTCCCAGGGAAGCTTGTCCTGGAACTTCTTGCAGCCCCACTGATGCAGACAAAGACCTACACTCTTTAAAGAGTCAAGAGGATTCCACAAAGACTTAAAAATCTACATTTTAGGTTGGCATTTTGCAGATAAAAATTAATAAATGATGTTGCATTTTATATTTTTGTATGGTTTTAAAACCTGCTTGCAACAAAATGGATGAAGAGTAAGCATCTCTCATTGCAAGATACTTTTTGAATATGATTACAGTAAATGTAAATGTTTATAGTAAATTCACTATTTAGGTGGATTTAACTGAGGGTATCAGCATTTATAATCCAGATAAACTACTTCTCTCTCCTCAGTTTGCACTTTATCTATCATCCATCTATAACATACTTGTGCCAAAAAGACAAAAGTGAGCTCTTTTCACAGCATGATAGGACTGGAAGAGATCTTGGGAGGTCTTCTAGTCCATTACTCAGCTCTAAAGGCGCAATAGTCTTACCTATTCCTACAGATGGATAATACATGCCACAAACATACCAGACAATTTGTTCCATTACTGCATTACTCTTAGCATTAGACAGCTTTCTTTAACATGCTTTTGATATTGTCTCATAACCTGTCCATTGTTTCCTGTTTAGTACAGAGATAAGAAAGAAACTGACCCTTCTTGCATATCAAACCTCTGTGTCTCCAGGCTAAGGATTCCCATATTCTTTAAATGTTCTTTCCTATTTTTAGGATCATGCTCATTTTTGTTGTTCTTGCATCATTCTACAATTGCTACTCTTTCCTCAAAACACACATATAGTACTGCACTAATCAACTAATACCTTAGGAGCGCCAAATATTAGCTCATGTAACTTGCAGACTTCATTTCTCCTAGAAATGTTACTGTGCCAGTTTTTTTTCAGCCAAGTTCCTGGTCTGTTTGATTAAAATTGAGATCTTGCAAATCTTGACCTTATCTTTCACATCTCCACTGAATTTCAATATTTATTTATAAACTTCACAATGTCTCGTAAATACTTAATTAAACAAAGTGGAAAGGCTCTAGAGTAGGAAAACTGGGAAATCAGCAAAGACACAGAAGACTCAGGATTTGAGATACTATTTTGTGCCTGCTGTACAAGGAGGCAGAAGCCCTAGTTTTCCTGCTTCTGTCCCTACACTTCTTTGGTCATGAAATTTAGTCAGGTCCCTTTTGCCTTTCATGCCAGTCAGCCAT
The DNA here is from genome assembly GCA_013400735.1 of Pomatostomus ruficeps. Taxonomy (NCBI): domain Eukaryota; kingdom Metazoa; phylum Chordata; class Aves; order Passeriformes; family Timaliidae; genus Pomatostomus; species Pomatostomus ruficeps. The sequence goes on from VYZT01046843.1 coordinate 6,811, forward strand.
AATGCCCTCAATTCTCCAAGTTTGCACAAAACTCCACACCTCATTTACCTTCATATCACCCTGCAACTTCTTTTTTTCCCCAAGACATTTCTTCTATTTTTAGCAATAGCCTTTATCATCTATTCCAACTTTCACCTTGCCTATCCTAATAAACAACCTTGTAGAACAGGGGTGGATTTTAATTATCTTTAAATATGCTATGCTTATTTTTCATTTCATGAGAAGAACTTTTAAACTGCACCAATGTTGAAAATTGCATGAACACATTTAGTGCTCCATCAATTTGTATGATATCAAAATGGCATTATTATTGCAAAAGGAGTCACATGGATGTGACTCCTCAGTAGTCTGGGGTTTTTACGAGGCAGACCTGAACATATGAAAGGAACATGCAATACCTATGGCTTTCTCTTCTCATATCAGACACACAACTAATTGTATAAGATGCTTCACAGTGGATTAAGTATTCCCTCACCTGCTTAAACCCTGTTTTCATCCACTGAAACTGTAAACATTACTTATTTAAAAAGCATTAAAAGATGTCAGGGGAAGTATTTTGTTTTAAAATTCATTCAATATTTTTTCCAAAGGAAAAAGTAGAGAGGAGATACAATCATTAGCAGAGGAAATGAAAGCATGTATTTAACAAGTAGAATTTGTGGGAAGAAATCAAACAAGACATAGATGCATTGAAGTGGGATGATTTCCACACAGTATTCATACTTTTTAAAATTTTTGTGCTAATATATCTCAGGCTGCCAATTATTCTTAAACAGAAACACCAGAACACACCATATGATCCAGATGTGTCTTCTTTTTAACTGTGACACTGGCAAATACAAGGGAGAGGTTGGGGGGTTTAAATAAACACGTGACTGTTACTTCATTTCTTTCTAGCATTTTGCTGGGAAAAGTTTTCTTTTTTCTTTGCTCTCAGAACTTGGAATCAGGCAGTAAAAAAAGAAAATACCAAGAGCAGAAATTCAATCCTAAATTTATACTTCCAATTAAGTTTTAGGGGTTTATTTTCAATGGTGCCATTATCTTAGCAGTGTTGTCTTGAAAATGTAATACTGCCTCTGTACTTTTCCAAAAGAACCACAACATTCCTATAAACCTGCCTTAAGTGTTGCTACAATGCTGCATTCTGGAGAAATGAACTGGCAATGAGTACAGTTACACAAAGCCCGGGGCCAGGCTCTGACGCCCCTGCTCACAATGAGCAATGCATTTCATCTGCAAGGCTCCTCGGAGGTCCCACTCAGCATCAACAAAAGCAAAAGAATTTAGCCTGTTAGTGTGAGCAGCTTCCCACACTCACCTGCTACGTTAAAAATAGTTACTTCCCAAGATCTTGCTATACCATTCTCCCACATACCGAGTCCTAAGAAGCGATAGCTGTGTGCCATTTGCAGCAGCAACAAGAGAGATCTTGATACAAACACTGCTTACCTAGAGCATGCATTTCATACACTACAGTGCATGCATATGCAACAGCCACATATAGCTTAGCAAGGTCATGCTTTTAGGCCTTGTAGCTCCCAGATTTGAACAATAAATTAAAAATGAATAAACAAATAAATGCAACAAAATAGCTTTTTAATTTTAAGAGTGAGTGAGGAGGGTGAGAGAATGTGAACTTAGAAAGGAAAAGTCAAATTCACTTTCCATACATGGGTTTTACTGCTACCTTCAGAAAACACAGGAAAACAACTTACCCAACATAAACATAGTTAGCAAAAATATCTGCACTTTGTCTATACATCCTCCTTATATCTGAAATACCAAATCTCTATCAAATAACAACCCTATTGTAAAAGCCAATCTCTGCATATGAGAGATCCATAATGTACAGAAAGAAGTATGAACAACTTGTGCTATGAATAAATTGCCAATGAAGTCACAATAAATAATTTTCAAAATAGTTTACATGCAATCAGGTATACATGTACACAGACAAACTCAAAATATTTAGTTCTTTGCTAGGAAATCAACAGAAGATCTTCGAAGAGGTCTGCAGATTGTTTCTCCTGTTCTGTAAACAAATGATGACTCCTCAGAAATCTTTCAATTACTCATAACTATTTTAAAGCACTCCGAATAATCATGGAAAAAATATACTTGATGACTGATAAAGAAATCACTAGATGATTCTGTAAGCATACAAGACTGAATTTTGTTACCATATTAGTATATGTACTGAACAATACAAATTAAGACTATATTTGCATTTCCAAGAGCAGGTTTAACAATTTGTTTCTGGGTGAACAATTTCCTTTTTCATTTATTTATACAATATCGCACTTATAGTAAATTAGAAATAGATTTCTAATAATTTTAACCAAAATTTGTCTACACTGCAAAAAAAAGCATTACACAACTAACAAGGCTGTTGTCTCTTTATAAGACCTGTTTTCAAAAAAAGTTACATGAAACTGCCAAGGAAATTGGTCAACTCCTCAGAACCACAGGCAACAATGTATTTTATTAGTTTACAAATTGCTAGGAATTGGGGTTTTCAATTAAAAGCTCGCATAATAAATCAATAACACATGACTAACACTAAAATAAAAGTAGATTCCACTTTGTACAAACTGTGGGATTTTGGTGGGAAATTTTATTGAGGCTTCACAATCTCTGAGCACCATTGGAAGATAAAATTACTTAAGGACTACATTTGCAATCTTACTAAAAATAACAAAACGTATAGTGTGTTACAGTTTCACAGAAAAAGAAAACAAATTAACTCTGTTGCATATACCAGAGCCCTGAGACTAACCCCTGAAGGAGACAAGCTCTGCTAGAAGCCTTTTTCTTCTTACCCAGAACCCACTGAACTGGGACAACACGTGGGAACATACCTGTATTCATTTTATAGCTTGAATTCCTGTTCTGTTTGTTTCCAGTCAAGATGAGGATTGATCCCCAAAATAGAAGCCCTCTAAAGGTATGTCACAACATTACCTCCCAGACTAACAGACCCTAGCAGCGATCAGTTAGCACCTATTGCCCTAAACTCTGCCCTGACTCCAGGTACAAGACTCCCAGCACCCAAAAGGCATTTCTGCCTTACCACATGCAGGGCTCTAGACCTGAGACAGGCTGAGGCTGAGACTGCCACAGCACACACACACACACTCCTTATTGCCTGACACACAGAGAAAACACGACCAGAACCCAGAAATCTTGAAGGAGCTGTGCCTTTGCCATCGTTGTGGCAGGAAAGCAATGTTGTGTTGTTGAGCTGCACAGGGCCTCTCAGAAACAAGAGTAAGAAAGGACTGGGGTAGGGAACATGCCACAATATATATATTACATGGAGTCAAGAAGTCTCCCTTCCCCACTTGAAGCAAACACACTTGAACTAGTGAGCTGTAGTAAATGGAGGTGGGAACCAGGACACAAACAGCAAGCAACAGCACTGATCTGCAGCTCTACAGAGGGACCTGCAGCTCCGCAGAGAGGTACTGCACCAGGGCAGGGCTCCTGAAGGAACAAGGGACAATTGTCCCCTCATCAGCACACAAGAAATACTATCTTCTTTGGTCCTCTTAACCACAGCAACAGCCTTTTTTTTTTGGGCACAGCCCTGGAGAAACAAAATTTAAAGCCAGACAGCCCAAAGCAATCCTGCATGTTGTGCCTTCTGAAAGGTGACTCCTCTGGCTCCCTGTGCAGTGGCCACCGCAAATAGACAACACACGCTGACAAAGTGTGTTGTCTATTTGCACACAGGCCAGCAAGGGGTGAGCAAGAGTGGGACTGCTACTGACTGTAGACTGCTGCACTGGTGTGAAACACTAAGGACTAAGCCTTTCATGGAATCACTATCATGAATTACAGATGGAAACTGGGTTTACACTTAATTGTCTCTCTACAAAAAGGAACTCAGCAGCCAGTCTGCCAGTGACAGCAACAGGACCTTCTACTCCACTGTCAGAAACTGAGAGAGCAGCAAGTAATAGGAAGTAGGAGTTATAAAAGGGATCCAGAAAGCGACAGGAAAAACTGTCCCTGCCACAAGGAGCAAGAATATGCCAGAGATAACCTCACACTGTGTAGCAACCTGCCACCTGATTGCGAAACGGACCATGTCAACAGATGATGGGGACAGACCCTATGAAAAATGGGCTTGCCAAGAGTGCATCTCATCAACCTGCAGCAGCTGAGACTTGTCTCTTTCAAGCTTTGTCAATGTTGTGCAGCTCGCTGTGCTAACACACAGCCATTTCAGGAGCAGGAAAGCCTCTACAGACCTATGCAGTGTGTTGACAAGGATGTGTACTCACAGTCAGACACTTGTGTATGTATATGAGAGACTTTTCCCTGCCCCTTCCTGTGCAAGGCAGGAACCACCATTCACAAACAGAATCTCAGTATGAGCTCGAGATCGACACCCACACTTAAACCTTCTATGTGTCTGCAACCCTGTGTTTGGGGAAGGCCTGGCAGGAAAAAGGGTCCCTTCTGATCTAACGATATTAAAAGTCCCCCCCATCAACTGATCTCTTTCCTACTTGCACGGAAAAGGCTGTCCAGCCGTAGCTTCATAGCCACACGGTGCTCGGAGGAAAGGGTGCACCACGTCCCGCTCAGACAACAATAACCCCCAGATCACCAGCTCCACGGCTGAGCACAAGAGACTGCGACACGGCAGCACGAAGCACAGCCCGGGATCCGGCGGGAGGTAGACCCTGCCATGTCAGTGCCAGCGCTCAGCAGATTCCTCTGCGGTCGGCAAGCTAAGAGGGCAGGGACCTCCAGATACTGCTCCGGCCCCGGAGCGGGATCCCCACGGCCCTGCCCACAGGTGCTCGTTGCCCCGCGCTGCCCCACCGCCGGGGAGCAGGGAAAGAGAGCCTGAGAAGGGAGATGTCGGAGGCGGGGGAACACGAAGAGAGGGGGTACCGAGGGGAAGGCGATGCCTGAGGCGGGGGCGCCGCAGGGCAGGGTGCTTCCCCCGGGGGGACACACGTAAACACACGCACAAACACCAAACACACACCGCTCCATCCCCGAGCGCCCTGGCGCCCAGACACTCCCGCCGCCGCAGCATCGCCCGGCACGGAGCGAGCCAACCTGTTTCGCCACGCACCGAGAAATCGGCTGCGGAGCCCGGCACGGGCAGGCGGGCAGAAAGGCGGCCCCCCGCGCCCCCTCCCAGGCCGCCTCCCCGCAGGGCACGTCGCATCCCCCGGCTGGGGCCGCGCTGCGGCAGCCGTACCGTGGGCAGCAGCGGCTCCATCTGCGCCCCTTGGTCCTGAGTCTCCATGCGGCGGCGGCGGGGCTGCGGCGGCCCCCCTTCCCCGCCGCCCGCGG
>VYZT01046843.1:12655-55745 GCA_013400735.1 Pomatostomus ruficeps
CCTACACCCCGGCACCCCCCGCACCCCTGCACACCACCACCCCTGCACACCGCCACCCCTGCACACCGCCACCCCTGCACACCGCCACCCCGTCACTGGCACCCCCGCACACCGGCACCCCCGCACCAGCACCCCGTGGGCACTGCAGCAGGAGCATGCTCCAGGGCCCAAGGGGAAGGAGCGGGGAGCGGAGACACTAGGCCCCCATAATCGCCGGGTGAGACTATAAATAACATCAGACACGGCTCGGAAGTTTAGCACTTTACGCCAGGCTTCAGTGCAGTCTTGGGCCAAGATTTGATTTAGCCAACACCAGAAGAGTACCAGAAAACAGAGACCCTTCACACGGTCCTGTCCGACTTTGAGCCTTAGTTACGGACAGCACCTTCAAAGAGAGTTCTGTCCCACTCCCCACTACGATAACCCTACCATCCCCTTCTACCTGCAAATCACTAACATATCAGAATACTATATTCTTCAGTATAGGATTAATTGGAGTGTTACCCTCTTTTTCACCCGATTTCATCGTTCAAGCCTGCTACACAGTTGGCTTCTCCTAGTCTATCTGGCTCTGCATCTCAATGGTTACATTCAGCTGTACCAAAACCCCAACAAGCTATGCAAATGATTGTCCAAGCCTAAATTTGCTGTACAAATGAGAATGAGAGGTTGAGTCCCCACAGTACTTCTATTGCTAAGAACGAGCCTGACATTGCCTACCGAAACAACTGAGCTAGAGAAGTTTATATTTTCATCACTTCCCAGTGTATCTTCCAAAAAAACATGCCCATCCAGACCTGTGTGCATAAAAACCAAAATGGACAGAGACCTGATTATGAAAAATAAACTAGCAAGTGAGTCTCTGTCTCCCTGTTAATATTAATTTCCTTGCCAAAGCAGCAGGCCATGCCCTACATTTTGGATATCCTTTGCAGTCTAAAAGTAGATCAATAAACAGCTTCACTAAGTCTGATTTAATTTCCTCTGCCATGGGACACGTTCTTCAAGTCTCCCAGAGATCTTCCAGGTTGAATTATTTGTACACCAGCCAAGTGAGACACAGAGTTGGGGGAGCAGTATAAAGGAAAGGGGAGTCAAAGCTGGTTCTTACAAAGAAGAGGGCTATTTCTCTGAGTTACAACTGAGAATTTGGTCCTTAAAGTGACACATGCGTGGAACACTATACAGAAAGACAACAGATATAGTCCAGGTTATGGGACAAAGGCCAGACGTGTATTTTCATAACATGATTAAAGATCTACAGTAATTAACATTCAGGTCACTAGAGGTAAGGCTGTGGCAGCATTTGCACAGTAAAACCCTATTTGTATGAGCTTATAATTAAGCTATGAAAGTCACGATGAAGCTGGGAAAGTATGTTTAGAAGTGATTTTCTCTCCTTTAAAGAAAAGAGATTTTAAAGTGAATATACCACCTGTAAAATCAGAAAGACCAAAAGCTTTCAGTCTACAGGCAATTATTTCAATGAATATTGGTATAAGCACCTTAGTCTTCTCTGCCTAAATATCTCAAGCTTGTCCAAGAGAATTTTTTCAGTAGGTACTGCAATTCTTTAAGCTCAATGGCGTGTACACATCTTTCACTCCCCAAAATATTCCCTCAGAACACACTCATCCACATAGACACATCTAAAAAAAGTAAAGCCCAAAACCAACTCAGATACTATGTAAATGACACTATTCCCCAACGTTCCACAGTGAAAAACAGAATCAAGACCACAAGCACCATGCTCAGGAGTTACAAGTGAATTACTGAATGGACCATCAAAAGACAGTTAGGATCAGCCAGTTTTTGCAAAGGTTTTTTGCTAAAAAAATAGATAGAGTGCTGTGCAGTCAGGTGTTTGCCATCATGGAAAAATAGATGAAATATGGAGAAGCTCTTTTAAATAACAAACCTCTCCAAATCATTTTGTATTGTCCTGCTCCACACACATAAAAATACCACAGACTTCCGTAGCTACAAAGCCACAAATTGATAGCCAGAGTCGAAGTGCAAGTCATTCTTTCGACAGCTGTGACAAACATGCTTCAATAGGAAGGTCCAAAATGTTGAATCCAAAACTCCAGAGCCAAGGGCTTTGCACATACAAGAGTGGAAGAACATAAAGGAACTGGCTGAAAACTATTTTTAATCAAACATAGCTAAGCTATTTTTATTACATTCTAGCAGTATATCACACAAAAAAGAGAATTAAGAGAAAGTAATATTTATAATATTTATTCTCTAGCTGATTTATAATTGAATTTGAGTTTTGTTTTCCCTTACTTCAAGTTGGTTTCTTTTACTATTGCATCTGATTGTAAGCCATACCTCCACATCCAGCAATTTTGTTAGTATTACTCTATTACAGTAGTAATTTCACTTCTCATCGCAAAAGAATTAACTTTAAATTGTGAGTCAGAGCAAGCTTTAATATCCAGTTTCAACTCATCAATAATTGGAGAAACTTCTTCCCAAAAGCAGGTGTGAAATCACATGCAAATACACTTAAACTGTAAGATTAAGAATACCTAGGATATGCTATAAAAATAAATAATTTTGTGGCATATTTATGTCAGACTAATTTTTTTTCTTTATATATATTTCTAGTGCATTGAATAAATGAAATAGTGAACATTTCTACATTTACCTTTACAGTGATAAAGCTCCTAAAGCAAACGTCCATGGAAAAAAGGGGAAATATTCTTCTTGTTCAATAACACCCTGAATTTATGTCAGAAGCTGACCTGATCCCTGCCTGGTGTCATCTTTCATAAGAAACTAAAGACAGCAAAATTGACTTTTAGTCTTCTCCTTTGAGAGAAGAGTATTCTCCTTCCTTAAACTGCCTTTTACCCCTTTGGCCTGCAGCAAGCCAATAACCCAGGTGTTCTCTTGAGTCACAGTCAATGTGTTAAACCCCACTGAACAGAGATTTCATTCCTCAAAAGCCGTTCACAAGGGGTGTGTTTTATTTATAAGCTGAATTACATTCAAAAGGCTCAGACCTTTCTCAAAGTACTTTGTAAGCATATAGTATAGGTTTTTGAGATATATGCCCATCTGTCTGGGCTTGACATAAAAATGGTCAGGAGTGTAAATAATTCCCACTGTCTTGAGCATCACTGACATAGCTCTGTTTACACAAAAATAGATGTGTGATAAGAAGCAGCACCAATAATGAAGACCTGGAAGTCACAGAGTTCAAGCTCATGAGAGGTCTTAACAATACTTGTCTTAATAAATCTTTGTAATAAAAGTTCTGGTTTTTTACCTAAAGAGCCTACATCCTTAATTATCAGGAGTGACAGCTACTTCCTCCACTAGGTCTCAAGAAGATATTCTGATACAAGAAGTGATGTTATATATATGGGTGTATTTTTGTATATGCATAAAAGCTGTCACAGAGCCCTAGTATTACTTACTGGCCCACTACTACTCACATTTTTACTGTCATACCTTTCTGTCAGTTTTCATTTTGTAATCAATATATAGCTATAATTTAAAAGAAATTCTTTATTTAAACCATTTCTCTGAATACAATTCCCGTTCTAGGAAGACATCCTGAGAGTATTGGCTCATCTCCCAGTTTAGCCATAAAATATGTCACTCTACCAGGATGGAGGGGGGTGGGAATTGCTACTAAGCAGGAGTGAACTCCACAGAGCTGTTAGTTACAAAACTGAGCAGGAGAACTACTTACTTTAAAATGTCCCCATAGCAGAAATGTGCTTGAAGCCTAATTCATTCATTTACATCTATGTCCAATACTCTCACCATGTTCTTAATTCCAAAAAGAACCTGCACTCTGTCAGACCTAATGTGTTTGCCAGTAGATTTTAGCAACATAGTGAACAATTTCACACGATATTCAAAATCAGAAAGGACTGGGGTTAGATCAGTTTGCCCTCTCTTGATTCCTGCCTAAACTCGAGCCTCAAATACACTGGCAAATAAAATGCATGCACAATACACATTAATTTGAATGCTCACACTGTGCATATTTGTCATAAACATATCTCTTTAATGAACGGAAACCTTTTTAAAAATTGCAAATTATTTTCAGCTCATTACAGGTTATTTCTATTTCAAGTAAAATAGCAAATTAATTTCTAAGCTTCTGGGGGAAAAGAAAAAATAAGTATCAAGCAGCCAAAATCCTTTTCATTCTATTTTTGTCTTATTGATCATAGAAGATGAAATAGTAATGGGTGGACCTCTCAAAGTGCATTTCATACTAATAAAAAAAGATGTGAACTACCTTTACATATCAAAAGGAACATCCCATCGATATAACCTATTCCTAAAACATCTTTTTCCCTGTAATTAGAGAAACTCTTCTGACAAGTAGGTAAAAAAGGGGAGGAGAAAACACTCATTCTGGCAGCAGTGTTTCCTCTCTCCATTCTTCCTCCCTAAGTGAAGATAAATAACCATCTGGATCATTGTACTGCTTTTGTGACAGGTGGTACTCAGTTATGTTTCTCATTTGATTGGAAAGTGGTAGTGGCTCTTTAGCAGTTCTTTCTTTTGTTAATATACTCTGCCTGAAATAATTTAGTCTAAGTTAATTCATTTGAAATATGATCCAAAAAGACTCGGTACTGATTGGGATATATTCTTCAAGTGCAACATAATCTCTTTCTTCCTATTGGCATTCAAACTGGAAAAAAATACTCTAATAATTGTTTCACTAACATAACTTCTCACATTGTTCAGCCAAAAGAAGTAGTGCCAATGAAATATGTCTGTGTCCACAGCCCAGTCCTACAACTCCTATGACACAGGAAGACAATCTGTGTTGGTAAAGAACACCAAATATTTGTTGCTTTCTTAATTTTCCCCAAAATGGATCCTCTAACAAAGGTTATGAATTTTATGGTATTCTGATTCTAAGCTAGGCCTTTGATTTTTGTCATAAGGTCAATATTAGAGAATACTATCTTAAAAGCTAAACTAAATTTAAGAGGTGTTAGAAGTCTTAAAGTAATATATGTAGTTAATCATTACCTTAGTTTGCTAATTATGAAGATAGCCACTCTTTCTAGACTTATTTTTCAAGTGAAAGAAATTCCTCAGACATATCATCCATTTAATCCTACTTTGTAAATAAAATATGTTGAATCAGGCCCTGATTAGTCACTGACCTAAATAATCCTTCAGAAAGATTAAGTGATCTTAATTTCAAACCAGCAAGGCAGAGATAATATATTGTTTCTTGCTCAGTTACTCTAACAGCAAACTATAAATAAACATGTATCTTACAGATGTAAGACAACGTTTATCTAGATTGAGTTTCAAGTTGTTGGATTTTGCTTCATGTCTTATTTCAAGGCCAAGAAGTCCTCTAGTATTAGGAATGTTTTTCTTATATATGTAGGGGCTATGTTAGTACTCCTCTTCCTTTACAGTGCTTCCAATTCTCTGCCTCTAATCCTCTGTCATGGTTCCCCTGAAGTTTCCAATTTGCAGGGGAACACCATAATATTACAAAACTTGTCCTGACCATGTAGCATTAGGAAGCCAGACTGTACGCCTTTGACCTCTGGATCATCCCCTGTTTTCCACCTCATGAAACATGATTGTTCCCTCAAGCACTGCACCGCAAGGAGAGTTCCTAACTGGGGCAGCTACAGGGTCAGATGATGGTTATTGGGAGAGATGGATGAGGCTGGCTGCAGTTTTGTTTGTTTGCAATATTTGAAATTTGCAAATGCATACTACAGTAAATGTTATGAAGTGCATGTATCTACTTTCACCTTTTAAATCCCAGTCATATTCTTTGTCTGGCTCTTGCCTTAGACTATAATCACTTCAGCAGGGAGTTTATCAGCCTCCATCACAGACCAGACTGATCATGTGGCCCTACTGTGATTAAGCAAAAGACACAAAACTTTGGACAGAAGCTTTTCCATAGGTATTCACGTAACTACAGAAATAACTATGTAAAATTCATGAACTGCAATATTTTGCACTTATACCTAAGACACCAAAGCTATCTGTGTTAATCCCAGAAACAGAAGCACTAAGGTGTGTTATGCTGTACCCGTTTTTCTCATTATATCTTGGGTAAAATATATTACCCCAGATGCTGGGATTTTCAACTTTGTCTTGAATTGCCAGCAATTTAGGAGTTTGTTTGCAACACTACTTCAGCTAAATCAATTACTTCTGGCAGAAAAAGCACCCACCTCCTCCTCAGGTTTTCCAAATACAAAGTTCATTCAACTCACTTCAAATCTAAATAGAGAAAAAGGAGAGAGGAAAAAAACTGCATGGAAAATTATTTCTTAATTCCAATTTTGAAAATGAAGCTACAAAAATTACAAATATTTCAATAAAAATCCCAGTCTAGACTGCATGTAACCCTGAAGTTTCTCAGTAAATCAAAGAAGTGCTACTGGTAATTTGTGGAGCTGGCAATCTAGCTCCCTCTCTACCCATCACCTTTGATAGGAACTCAACCCTAGTATCATGGAGTTTTCTTAGCAGGTAAGATGATTTTCTCTTCTTTTGGGAGCAGCTCTGAGATACCAAATAAAAGTGAATGAACATTAACACTCACTATGCTTTGTGATCACACATTCCTTACACTCTAAGCGGCTTTTTTGCCATACACAAGATTTTTAAGACAAATACTTTAGAAATTATATCATATGACAATTGTTCATTGTAAGCATGTTTTACTATTTTCATAATTTACAGCTCTCTACTAGATTTTCACAAAAACTAGATCCACATGTAATACATTACTTATAAAGATGACAATGTTTTTAAAAATGTTTCTTTTGTTTCAAAACACCACCTTTGTCAGTTTTGCTGCTCTAACCACTGCACAGAGGAAAAACATTTGTTGTGTTAATACTGACCTACTAATGAAATAGAAATACATGTCCTTCTTACTATTCCACATACATCCACATACATTTCCAGGCAAAATATCTTACCTGAAGTCCAGAATCCAGGATCTTGATTTGCTCGCCATTTCACAAGAGCAGCAGCTGGCATAAACTGGCAGAGCTCCAATACAGTCAAACGGGGTTTATGAGATGAAAGTGCAGTCCTTACTGAAGTAGTCAACTCAAATCAAAAGTAGGAATTTTAAAAAGAACTATTTGAAAAGAATAGCTACAAAGAAGTAACTATTCTCTTTAAAGATAAATACTTTAAAGCTGAGCATTTAAATTGTGCAAGGAGAACAAATTCATCCATGTTCCCCAACAGGCAGGTGGCTGGGACACAGAAAGTGAAATCTTCATTGAGTTACTGGCCTCATGGAAGCCAATTGTACCAATTCCTTGGTTTTGTAAGAATTTTGCCTCATTAGAAATACACTTTTGGCCTAAAGACCAGTGGTCAGTGATTCAAAACCTAACTGCAGACAGTGTGTAAGTGGTGCTTATTTCCAGTCAGTCAGTTTTGGGACGGATTCTGTGTCTAACGCTTCCAGTGTTTAACATCGATGACCTCCATGGTGGGACACAATGAACCCTCCTGAGGCCCATGGAGACACACCCTGCTGGGGCAAGTGGTTGATACACCAGCAAACTGGAGCAGTGGGCTGAGAGAGACCTCATGAAGTGTAGAGTCCTGTGCCTGGGGTGGGTCAGCTCTATGGGGTGAATTAGCAAATTCACAGCCAGCAAGTGCAGAAATGGGATTATCCCCCTTGGCACTCCCAAAGCCACATCTGAAATGACAATACTCTAGTTTTGGGCCCCCAGTACACAGAGGAAGATCAACAAACTGGAGTCTGTTCAAATTACATACTTACAGCACTGACAGCCTAAATTTCCAAGAGCAAGCTAGACTAATTTTATATTTTATACAGAGAAAAAGGCATTTCTCAGCTATAATACCTCACATCTCCCTAAGGTAAACATTTAAGATGATTCATGACCTAGGAGTACTTGTTCCTCTCCAAAGATTTCAAAAGGATTTCACACAAATTTCTCAGATACCTATAGCCACATTTGAGTCATCTAACACTGTCAGAATAACCCCCTCCAAGTTGTCTTGCATATCACATAAAAAAGAGAGATTATTTACAAAGCAAATGACAGCATAATGTCTGACCTCCAATTGTTATCCAATTTTGACCAAAGGTAAACATATCAACCACAGAACTGAGCTCAAAACTTATGCTTATGATAAGAAGCATTAAGCTCAAATACCCATGTAATTTCCTCCTTGAGATGAAAAAGTATAATATTAAAATTCCAGTTATAAAGAGAAAACTGAGGGGTACTAACATGGCAACATTCAGGAATTATTTTTGTAACATTAAACACATAGATAAAATGGTTTATATGAAGTCTTACTAGAGTTCTGAAAAATCTTATCTGCATGTCTATGGACTTCTAAGACAGTAAGTGTAAGATGTCTGTATCTCATTTATTGATAGGGTCTTTAAAACCATTGATAGATTTTTTTTTTTTTAAGACAGAGAAGCCATTTAGTACACACAATCTCTTTACATTTCTGCAAATACAACATTATTGGGAGATTGGTAACTGTAAGAACCCAGCTGCAAATCCATCCCCTAGCCATTGCATTACACCCAGCAATGCCAGCACCAGTGCGCTAATCTGAGGAATCATTGCCTGTTCCTAAAAAATGCGGCCAATGCATTGATACAGGTGAAATATTTTACCACCTACCAGCAGGACCAGAAGCCATCAAAGCTTCCAGAATTCCTCTAATACTCCCACTGCACACATGAAAACACATTAAAGTGAAAGTGTGAGGTTATCAGGACCACCTGAAGCATCAAATATAAACATCACACTGAGTGAACTGCGCTGCTGCAAATGTACCTTGAGGCACTGCCACATAATTCGGCCTTGGTGTCAGGCTGTGTGTTTAGAAAACAGGGATGGACTCATTATAGCTTTGACCAAAATTATGACATAAACTGTGCTTAACACCTCAAACGTAGACTGTGGGACACTAATATCTAAACTGGCTAAAGTAACAAAGGTAGCTTCTCATCTCCCGTGGTTCTCACTCTGATATGTCCATATCAAAAAGAGACCATGGTACCATTTCCCCCCAATGTCCTTGTTCCAAAAAAGAGGAAATGGTCATGGGGAAGCTGGAGTGCATCACGGGCGAGAGAAGGGGGACACAGAGAGTGCAGGCCTTGATCCCTGTTACCTCAAGAAGCGCTTAAAACAAAGAGACTGGAAAATACACAGAAGTCAGAGTCTTCTCAGAAGAATAAATTGTCTTGCCCTACCCTAGGAATCAATGCTCAGTAGGAGAATCCTGCAGGTCTCAGCTGCAGGATTGTCATATCTCTAATGTCTGGCATCAAACCTGGACCACTTCTGTAAAACCTACATTTTGCTTGAAGCTTGCTGTTATTTGCTACACCTAGTGAAAATACCATCTGTTCAGCAGCAGACATTTTTGCCTACCACACTGAGGTATTTTCTGTCCATACAGACTTAAGTTTCTCAGACCAAGCTACACAACTTGAATCATATTCAGGTTTTGCAGGAGGTTAACATGTTTAGGGCATTTTGCATGCCAGTGCTCCTAACATTGGAGATAATTTATATTTTACTATATTTCTTGGTGTTATTTCAGAAAATATAACTATTTCTATCACTGCAACACACTCAATCATATCTGATCCACACCTAAATTACTAATCGGGCAGTGGAACTGCAGTAGCACCAAGCACACTGTAAACCAGGCCCCTCTGGAAGAATTAGTCTAACTTCCATTTGCCTGATAACTTCTATGACAGCCTAACAGATGTACAATATTTTGAGCATAACTGAGGAGCAAATCCCTGTAAGGTCTTCCATGATGCTTTACGTTTTGAGATCATTTAAAAGGAGCAAACAAAATGAAGAACACACCAATGCATTTCCACATGATTCTGTAGGTCATCTTCAAAAACTTCAAAAATTACTGAAAGGAGTTTTAACAAATTCAACATGGAAGCTTTGACATTTCCCAATGATAAGAAAAATTATAAGGGTGGGACAATATGTGATTAATATTTTATTCAATACTGGATTTTGCTAACAAAATTTAAACAGACTTTCTAATAAATAGAAAGAGAAACAGCTTGTATATCAAAGGTAAATCTAGCCCGAGATACCCTTGTGAATAATTGTCACAAGTTCTGCCATTTCTTTTAGTGCATGCACCAACCCACAGGTGAGAAGAGTACATTTTCACCTTAGCTGATTGCTGCTGTTTATCCAAATCACAAGGCTACCATCAATCAGAAAAGAATATAATTTAATGCCTAGAGGTAGTAAAAAACAATTTAATGGAAGACATTTTTCTCTCCCTTGCGAAGCACTGTAATAAATTTCCCATTTTCCAGGCAGGACAATTCAGGAATGTATACCAGGCTGGCTTAAATATATGAAAAGCTTTCACACTGTAGTAAACACTTACTTGGGGATATTAAATGGAAGGAAGGGGAGGAAGATTTTCTAACTACTATTGAATTTGCTGTTAGAACAGAAAGAATCCAGTATCCAAATATCATCTGTAGAAAGATCATGAAGAACTCCAAGACACAGGGATATATCCACCATCTATGGTCATTTAATGCAACCATGATTACGTCACAAGAACAGCTTGTCTAAATTCAGAAAATGTACTTTGTACTTTTGGTAACTGTGCAAAGCCACAAACCTTAGAGCAATGAGCTTTAGAGTAATGTCAGAAGGCAATTCCACATTTCTCTGAAACTCTGTATACTGGTGAAATATCTGAAACATGACATTCAGAGCTACAAGAATAAGTTGGTTGTGTAACCACAGATGGAGGCCTGACAAGTTCAGAACACTTGACAAAAGGGTCCTTGCAGTAACTCTCATCTGCCATTGCATACAGTCAAGATTATTTTAATAGCTATTCATTTTTATAGATATATATGTGTGTATATATATATATATATATACATCTTTTTCTTTCATCACTGCAAATTGCAGTAAAAACATAAAATCCTTGCAGTGTATGAATGCAAGATGCCAAATTTACTGTTGTTCTTCCATGGCATTATTATGGGAGGTTTTCAACAGAAAACATATTAGTCACTGGTTGTGCTTATGACATTTGCTAGCTAGTGGCCAGACACTGCAAAGGAAGTGTCAATGTGCAACAGGCTCAGTCCAAACTGCTGAACAAGGTGCAGAATTCTGAAGTCTCACCTTCCCCTAGCTCAGTCACAGAGCCAGTGAAAAAGTAAAACCACAGAGCTGAAATACCCTGCAGTAGACTGAAGCTGATTTACCCTTCCCTGATAAAAATCAATCCAAGACATAGTAGCATTTTTTAATTACGATTCCACCTCAAACTTAGACATAAAGTTAAGGTTTTTTCCCTCAAAGTGTATGTAGATAATTATGGAAACTGTTCACTTTTTCAGATAATGCCAGACCCTGTCCAGCTGGCTCAGCTTCACTTAAATGGAAGAAGTTCTTACCTGCCTCAAAGTGATGTGAAGAAGCAAGGCAGTGCAGCAGTGTGTAGATGAAAGGTGACCAAAGTAATGCATGCCACTAACCACCCCTCCCTGCCCACTTAAAATCCTTCTGTAGCTAACAACCATCTGCCAGCTGTGAAGAGAAATGGGGTACTACTCCAGTTAGTAATTCACAGGCTGATTAGTAACTAAATAAATAGGGCATAGCACTTGTATACACAAATCAGTGACTGAAGTAAGTTTGAACAAGTAAGAAAAACAGTAAGATACTGATATTACCATATGTCTTGTCACTCTTAAGACAGGATTAAAAGACAAACCCAATTCTATGTGATACTCAGAAACTGATTTAGTGCATTAAGATTAAATAAGTTTGAATGGATGCAGTGTCGTAGGGGAAGATGGAAAATAAGTAAGAAGAGGGATAGAAGCAATATCTATCGTTAGGTTCATTTGCCTCATGTGTTTGCTGCATCTAAGTCACACCTTGAAACAAGACCATCACACTGTGCCTAAAACTGATAGTTTTCCCCAGACTTTCACTTTTAAGCACATACTACAACTACACCTCCAGAATTTCAGGTCAGAGCTGGGAATACAGTCTTACCCTCAGCACAGTGATTGAGTACCATGTGTCAAATCCAGCCCTGACTTGAGCACCAGACAAAAAATTGTCAAACACAAAATGCAGCTGTCTAAGGTCAAGTCCCAGATGTTTTGTTCAAGTAAAGCACAGATGATCTTGACCTCTTAAGAAAATTGAATGTAACATTCATGTCATGGGCTAGTCACAAAAACAGGGTTCTTACAATAAAAGGATGAGCTATTTATTTTTGAAGGAAGATTAAAAACCTTTGATCAAACTGTACCTTTTGAGCAGATAGGAGGTGGGCCTCAGATAACCTTAAATTGTACAAAATTTCCCCAGAACCATAGAGTATTGAAAAATATGAATTGTTGATCACAAACAATTTTTTAAAACAACATCGTGGTTGTTCAATAGTACTTACAGCACTGGGCTGTTCTCCACACTTTCTCTGAGCTAAACAAGCTGAGGAATTTTATTTGAATTTCACATTGATATAAGACTTCCAGAAGAACAGCTCATTTTTAATATATTGCACCTGCTTGAAGCTAAGAATTAAGGTCATCAAATTTTTTTTAAAAAAGTCAGAATTCTTCAGCAGTTCCAGAATGATCCCTTAGCAAAGTTTAAGGTAAATTCCTCCTCAAAAAGAGCTTGAAAGGCAACAAGTCTAAGATATGTTAGATATGACTGTTACAGGTTTGCATCTATAAAACTTCCCTTCCCAGTCACACAAAAAACCGTCTCAGCTGTTACCTAGTCGTTTGCATCCTCCTAAGTTAAAGACCTATTTTGGAATACCTTGTGTTGCCAGTGACATGGGCTTTAGTGCCACTCAGTGTTCAAATGACACAACTGCAGGGAGCTGCTCTACCAGGGCACCCAGTAGCATGATACATGGAGGGATGATGCTTCACTAATTTGTAGAAAATAGCAGAATTTAGAAAAATAAGCTGATGTTGATCCTTCATTTGATCTCATATTTAGCCTCAATACTTCTGTTTTGGAAAAGCATAGAAGCCACAGGGGGATTTTCAGAGGAAATGGACATTCAGCATGAAATGGCACATGAACAGCTAAAGTGTCATGACCATGAAAAGTAAAGAAATCACCAGCAGAGAGGAGGGGGAAGAAGTTTGCAGGACGTTGGAGACAAGACGAAGTCAGAGGAAGCAAGAGACCTTCAGCAAACACATGCAAGCAAAAGTAGGACCAAGTGAACACAAAGAGAACAGGACAATGAAAAATTGATTAGAAGTCAGGTAGGCTACTACCGTTTTGTGGCTCACCTGGGCAAAAACTCATCTTCACCAAAATACGTATCTTGAATTTAACCTAAGGCATGGAAGCAATCCCAAATAGTATATTCCTTTATTCTGCCTCTTTCTCTTTCCTGATTCACATTAATTATTTTTGTTATTTTAGGATGGGTCTTTTTTTCTTCTAATCTAAAAAACCTCTCAGAGAATACACTTTTGAAACACCTTGCCAAAATAAGGGCTCTGCTATCAATATCCTTTCTAAATTAAAGGCAAACCAACAACTTGCAGAGAAAAAAAAAAAAAAGATAATAAATTATCAGATCTATTGACAGTAATTTCCACAAAGAGAAAAATCTTACAAGAAGTTTTCATAACATAAATAGAAGTTACAATAAGACAAAAAGAGGTTTTCTCCCAGGCCGATAAATATCAGAAAACTAAAATCATAAACAGAAACTAAAACTGAGTAGGAGTTCCTGCTTTTTGTGAAAGAAAAACATTATTTGTCCAAACAGAATAAGGTTAAGCTAAGAAATGTCCTGAGAATCAAGCAAGCCAAGGTGACCATCAAATACCAGAAACATTTTGCAGAGGGATGCTAAGACTGCCTGCAGTGGGACACTGTCACACCCTGTCCTGCCTCACCTGACCTGCACGAGCACCAATGCTGGCAAGTGGAAAACACCAAAGGGCTGCATTGTGAAAACTGTTAGTTGTAATACAGGAGACACCGTTGTCACACACAACAGCTAGCATGCAGCATCACGTCAAAGACAGCTCCTTTAGCAGATTAAGCCCTCAAAAAAAATCACCAATCTCATAAAAAAGGGAGAGCACAGAGTCCCCCTCGGCTGGCCTGAGGACATCACGTGTCTGCCAGAGGAGATGGGCTGCTGCAGTATGGCATCACAAAAGGGTGCTGAAGGAACACAAACTGTTTGAGGCTTGTATTCTCTTTTCTTGAATTTATGTAAAATCTCTAATGAATAGAAGTTAATTAGCTGCACTTAAGACTGATATGCAACTACAGCCATAGGGAATAAACAGGTTCACCAGCTGCTGTATTACTTCGACTACACTGTAAATTGCTGCATGCTATTAACATGCTCTCCTGGCTTCAATAAAGAAAATCTTATTGAAATCAGTAGCACACATTTCCTATTTCAGTGAGACATTGCAAAATTAAAATGATATGTAGTAAAAACAATATGTGTGAGCCACCTGCTTACTGTATGATAGAATAGATTGGCATAGAATGACAGCTGCTGCACAGCCAACATTTCAGATACTGTACTACCTTGCCAACTGGACTTAAATTCACACACAATTTCCTTGACTAGCACTGAATGAATTTTTGCTGCTATAAATATGCATTGGCAATTGTGATGAATCATCCTGGATACTAAGGGTCACTGTTAATTCAAATACATCAAGAACCCTGTCCACTGCAAAAAGCCCCTAGAACAAATATTGACGAGTCCAGACTGTTTTGATGACCTACATGTAAAGAACATGTCTTGACCCACAGTAAAGGGTAATGAAGACAGCCCCTGCAGGTCTCTCTGGATACTCACAGCACAAAATACTCAATGTTAAAACTAAAGAACTAATCAATCATCACATGCCTCCTCACGCTAGCTTGGGGTTCATGAGAGTTACTGTAATCCAGATCTTACAGCCTTATTTAGGCACCTAGAGCCAGATTCAGAGAGCCTAAACTCCCTAATTTCTTACACTTATCCTAGCCTATTCTACATCTGCATTTTGGTTTTAGCAGACTCGAGGCAGGTCTCAGTGCTCTACCCCTGAGCTGGGCTGTCTGAATCTTTTTTCAGGCTCATGTGGTTCTCGGCACTGCTCAGTCACAGGAGCTTAGTGAAAGGCAGGCTCCTTGATGTTGCTTCTAATTCCCATTCATTTCAATTAGAGCCATGTGTCTAATTATGTTTGCAGATCTTTTTTTGCTGGTTTTATATTAAGGGGATGCCTAGAAACAGTAAATGTTTCTTTTAATCTAACTTTCTATGCTGGCAGCTTATGTCTCAAGTCAGTGCTGACAGGAGCTCTAACAAGGAACCATTGCCTTAGATTTCCCAGATAATAAAATCTTGTTTGCATATATAATAATAAATACTCTGGATTGGAACAGGAAATAATTTTATAAGGATGAATATGATTTACAGTTCTATAACAAGTGACAGTACTGTAGTGTTCATAAAAGGGCAGGTTTGGGATAAAATCAGTAATCTATTTCCACCAATTCAAATGCCAATATCCCATCTGCTAAGTCTCTTTATTTTATATCAGTCTGCCATTTTCTCTTAGTGGTAGCATCAATAAACATTGTTGGTAATCATCTGCTTGTGCTCTAATGTGGCATATTCAGTTTCATTGAACAAAGCCAGGCTGAAGATCCCTGAAGGAAAACAAAAGTGAGTTGTTTAGTTGTGATTCAGACCCATGTCTCTGATTTAAGAATGACTCAAGTTGCATAATCACCAAACCTGAACATAAATAGGTTTTATCATACACAAAGCTAAATGCTAATAACAGCTGTTTATTTATTCCGAAGGATTTTTCAATTACATGGGGTTCTTTTCTTTATTTTGCCAAATGCAGTGGAACATTTAAAAAAAGCCATTAATTTGAGGAGTTCACTAAAAATAGTATTTGTATCTGATGATGTATAACGGGATTCCAGCTGGAGAATACCACTTTGATTTACAAAAGGGTTTGTTTCTCTTTCCCTCCTTTCAGATAGATTTGTAATGCACAGAGACAAAATTTTGGATACCTAAGCCCAGATTCAGACTTCCCTTAGCTGGCATTTGCCATAAAATTCCCAAATACATCTAGCATGCTCACAGTCTGCAGCCAGAGATAACCCAAAACATTATTACAAAGACTGGTTTTGCTTCTCTGGCACTGTAAAATTACAGTTAAAATAATTTAATTCATCTCAGCCTTTCATAGTTACAACAGACCAGATAATCAGTGGTGAAGGCAATTATAATAGACCACTTACTCTGAGAAACTTGGAGATGATAAGCCCTGGCTTGCTCAGTAATTTCCAAGCCTCACAGGTTTTGAGTTTCCATCAGAATGTTTGGGTTTCTAAGAGGAACAAGCCAAGAAGATGCTTGTGTCCTTCAGCCTTAAAAGGCTCATCAGTAAGACAGAGAGGATCTAAAACTGTCCAATTATGAGAGCAACCTGATACACATGTTAACATAAAGCTGGAACACCAGCCTGGAAAGGAACCTTCAGGAATCAGCTAAGTTTCTTGACATTGCTTTCTTCTTCAAACAATCTCAGTTTAAAGAGCCATTTCCAAAAAACCTGCATTCTCCAATACAAAAATGTTCCATTACACATTATTGTCAGGACAGGCAGCTTTTCTCATGGGTCACCAGGTCCTCAACAGCCTGTGTAGTGGACCTGGAGGTCCACTACAGAGGTGGAGGACACAGAGCTCAGCATCCCTGAGGAGCAGGAGCTCCAGAAAGGCTGGAGCAGGCTGTAACCTGCCAGTTCTGCCATGAGGACAGACCCTGTAAAAGATGAGATTCTCATGCCTGTCAGCTAATACTGTACCCTGCCCTGGCATTGTAATGGAAACGGCTGTGCTTTCTGAAGGCATCATCCTGACATGAGACATAAAACCACACATGTTTGTCATTTCTATATTTAACATACCGATGTTAAGCTTGGGGAGGAAAGAATAGCTTCTGCTAACATAGATCAGAAAAGTCTTTGGAGAGGTGGCATGTAGAACCATATCCCCAGAAAAGATGTTTAGTTATTACTAAAAACTCAGAAGTTAGCCCTGCTCTCGCAAGTGACTAGAACCCACTTTTCAAAGGAAAGACTGCAAAAGTACAAATATACTAAGTTTACAAATTATATTCTCATACATTTGTATGGTCACTAATGACAAAAGAAATCTATGACCCCAGCAGAGAACCACTGTTACGGTATCAAAATCACCTAAGCAATCTATTAGATTTATTCTTCAAATAATATTATTTACTATTATATCTATAGTGTGAATGATGTTTATATGTTAAACAAGCATCTCATTGTCTAAGATGCTTAGACTTTTATGCACATATAAAAAAAAATACCAACCATTGGAAAAAAGTAAATTTGCTAGTAATTTTGTGGTCAAAACATCCAAATATTGTTCATATTATGTAATTAATTCTTTAGGTGTGGCTTGATCATATACAACATAATCAATTATTTGGAGCACAGGCACTGGCAAGCCTGCTGCAGTCCCAGCTGGCCTGCTGCCTGGGCTATACATTTTTTGTGTGAGAAATAAATCCTGCTTTAAACTGTTACTTGGGCCTGAGATTTCGTATCTGGCAATGTCACCTAGAGTGATGTCCACACACAGTGGCACAGCTGTAGGGAACGTGGCAGCAGAGAGAGCCAGCTCTGGCAGCAATCCCCACCGGAGGGACCGCTGCCGCCCAGAGAGGCTCCAGGAGCCACCAGAGAGAATGGCAGTTCATGCCAGAAAAACAGCAGTAACACATTCTCCCCATCCTCTCCCTGCTGAAATGAATAGGCTATTAGAAGCCAAAAAAGAAATCTATATTGAGATACTGCTAATGTTCTAACAAAGTGACACAAACAAGTTACACCTCTATCAACTCACCTTCTTCCTACTCCGGGTATTTATAGCAATCTCTCCAATGTTACTGATATACCAGTCTATTAATTGTGCTGATCCCCCCACCCCTCGCCTCCCCAAAAAAAAGCAGGATAAACAAGGGGCAAAGTGAAAATTTTAAAATAGAATTTCCTCGCCTCAGTTTATTTAAGTTAGGTATTTAGGACTGAGCTTATCAAGCCAACTGGTGGGCATCCTGCACATGGCATAGCACCTAGCACCAGCTTCCTGTGTGTGCTGAATCATGGCAACTGATTTTACAGGAGTCGGTGGTACATTCACATACCACAGAGCAGAAACAAGCTTTTTATTATGACAGTCGCCTAATTATAAAGTTGTTAATAAACCAAGTAAAAAAAAAATAAACAATTGACTGATTACTAAATGACCTTAGAATAAAATGTGCTGTTACTATACTTGAGCTAGAACAGTGCAAGTAAATATCTCTAAAAGAAAAAGCAAAGTCTTCTATGACAGAAACCAATTTGATATGGAAATGGGTCAACAGTTGCTTAAGATGTAGCACAGTTTTGATTTGATCTGCTATATTTGGACTCTGTAAGAGGCGCTTCCAGTAACATCGGTATTGCTTATACATGAGACTTTTGCATAATCACTGTATGAAGCATTAGAATCCTTCAAACCGAGAATGATTTTCAAAACGATTATATATACCTATGTTAATAATGTGGATACGGCAGTATTTGCTGAAGAAAAAGAACAACTGTTTTCTGAAACAATTAGGATTCATGATACATTGCTTGGCAGACTATTGTTCAAAAGCCCACACAGTCCTTATCCAAAAGAAGCCGAAATGCACACATGGGCACCAAGTTATGCTTAGCATTTAGCTCAGAACACACACTGGTCAAACAAGCAGAAACAGAGAAATGATTGGATGTACATTTGTGTTACAAATGAAATCCTGTATTTGTAGCAAACTGTTTTGTATATTGCTGCTTCTCAGATGTGATCACAATTTGAGTTGTTCTTGTCTTAAGGAAACTATCAGATTTCATTGTAAGATTTTTCTTTTAAGGATATTGTGTAACATTTTTTACTTTCGCGTATCTCAGCTGTTAGCTTTCCAGTCCACCTTGTTATTTCTATGGAGTCCCTGGTATCCTGGCATACACCAGAAGGATTAATCTGATTTCACTCCTGAAAACTATGAAAGATCGCTTCACCATGCTTACCACCACGTTCGGAAACCTACCCCAATCACAGGGAATGTTCCTTCTCTTTTTCGAGCTCAGCCTCCACTCACACTTGCTAAAGATACAGTTATGGTGGTTCTTCTTTGCCCTTGCATTCTGACCTTGGGAAGAGGAACACACATGTGTAATACCTTCCTTTAAGCATGCAGTAACAGTGAATATAAGCATTCACTTTCTGAAAGCAAATTGCAGGCATTAAATCAACTATTGACTCCTGCAGAGTGATCAAAGGATTTGATATTGGCCATAGATGAGGTCCTAGCAGCCTTCACAGCACAGAGCCATGATCAGCTGCTGGGCATGGGCAACCTTAAAAACCAAGAATTATAGTGACCATTTTCAATTTGTCTCTGTGTGCTGTTTGATATTGAAAAAGAACACATTCAGAAAATATTATCATATGTCATAACATTAGCATATTATCTCTGCAGGGACATAAATGAATTATCATAGCCATAGTAAGCCAGAGGTTTGCTGAAATCAAAGGGAAGTGGGAATGCTAGATCTTCACACAGAAAACACAATGAGACAAAAATGTACCAGGCTAGTTGTGATTAATAATAGTGCCTCTAAAATCTACATAAATTATAATTACATGGGTTACTAACCTTTACAGAGTCCACATGAATATCTGTTGGATTCCTCCGTCGGTTCTATGCCTTTTATGCCAATAAGGATGATATTCTGAGAACAAAAGTCTCTACAATACATGTCTCCACCAGGGTACAGCCCACTCCGTTGAAGCATATTTTAACCTAATAATTCCTATAGCATATTGCATTTTTTAGACTAACTGCTATTAGTGAAAACCCAACTATTCAATCCTATGTCTGGCTCTGCAACAGATGTCATACATATTGTTTAACAAGTAGTTCATGTCTCTTGACACCATTTTACCACTTGTAAAATAAGAATACTATGAGATCATTGAATGGTAGACATTATAGAAGTAGAAAGCATTGACTATTATTTGTTGTTTTATTATTATTTAATGTAACATATGGATGCAAAATTCTGGCTTGTTTGACCAGGAAGACAGCCCTATATGTTTAAAATGAAATTAACATAGAAAAAAATTAAGCAAACAGACTATCTCAAACAGGAAATGAAATAAACAGTATGGAGCTCTTTAAATACATAACAAGTAATCAGCAAAAGGGCTGTGAACGGAACCTGAGTGGGAAGCTTGTGACCAGTGAGGCTGATACTGCTGGAAGCCTGAATGAAAGTTAAAAGGCTCCATGACTAGGCCAGACTATACAGGCAATTAGAAGTGCTGAATGTTGCCAAGGCATCAGGCCAACAAGAATTACAACTCAACAAACTGAATGAAGGAGAGTGGGGGGAGGAAAAAAAAAGGAAAAAGAAAAAGAAAGGAAAGGCTTTAATTAAATATTTGAGATCTCACAAGGGATGGGGAAAGTGCCAGGTAACTGGAAGATGGTTAACTAAACAGAGGGGGTCTGTTCACTCATTAATGCGTGGGGGAATTTACAAGTGTAACTTCTACTACCATTAATTGGAGCTACAGTAAATGAGTGATGCCAGTGTGTACTGGTGGGGAAAGGCTCTTCTTACCTAGACTGGTCTTACCTGGTAAGGATTCATTGAAGAGTTATGGGATGATTTATGGATCTGAATGAAAAAAGTCACTAAGATGGAACTTCTTGAAACAAAAATTTCTACTGCTTTGAGTGCAGAGTGATCTCAGAATAATGTGATATTTTCATAAGAATTTTTCCTAGCAGTGTTTTTTCAGAATTGTGCAAACATTTACTCTGCCCTGCATCTCAGAAAACCCAAAATAACCATATGGGACACATGTCAGGTTCAGATTGGATTAAATAGCTTCATCTCCGCAGTTCCTTGTCAGAAGGGTCACCAGTTGGGATGATTTGTTTGAGCTTGTGATGGAATGAAACAGGGAAATGAAGCCAGCAGGCCCCTCACCTGCAGAGAAACAGCGAGAAAGGAGAACAGAGGTACTTTTGAAGGGACCCAACACTGGTGAGGGTGGGGTAAGAACTGCAAATGTACTTTGTCACCAGTGGACCCAGTTTAGAAACTCTATAGATGCAATTACTTCAGGTAAGCTTATAGGTATTTTTATGCAGCTCCAAATTCCATGGCTTTCACAAGATTTATCACACATCAAATCTTAACAGTATGTTAGTTTTAATACATCTTTTTATTATCCACTCTTTCTCCATTAAATCTGAAGTTTGTTCAAAACAAAATTTTAAGCTTAATTGTTCCTACAACACTACAATGAAGGTAGAAATTACTTACCAGCTAAGCAGAGATTTGGTTTTTTTTCAGCTACAATCAAAGAAACTTTGGAATATGTAAAATATGCTATCTTTTCAAAGCCCATGAATGAAAACCAGAAATAAAATTTTAGTAACTCTTTCAGGTACATAAAATGGAAAAATAAGGGCCAGGAAGCTTATGTCATGGTCTTCTTGTGTTGGTTGTTTGTTTTATTGCTATTTCTAAGTGAAAAGGCGAAACCATCAGCATTTCAGAGCATGGCATTTAATAAAGGGCAGAATTCAGCATCTGTTCTCCACGTGACTATATGCCATGGGATAGTTTAGAATAGGGAATCCATTTTAAAAAAATACATTAAAAAGGCTATAAGCTTTCACAGTCTTGAAGCCATATAAAATCTTGTTAAAACTCAGACTGCCCTGAGATGTTCAGGAACTTGATGTCTCAGGTGACATGTGTCCTCACAAGCACATTCAAAAAGATTTAGTATGCTCAACACTTACTAATCCTTTACCAGAAAAGCAGTCAGGGAGCCACCTCAATAAGACCAGTGTTACTTAAACTTGGACTCCTATTTCATTATAGGAATAAGAGAATACAGGAGAGCATTAGAACAAGAAATTAAAATTATTACTACAACCAACAGTAAATGAGAAAGATAACCATTAAAGTGTTTACAGTTCTTAAAGACCAATTTCTGGTCACCTTCACAGTATTTACCTTACAAAAAGTATCTTCCAAGAACTATTCACTCTGTTTTCTTGCCTGCCCTCATGGAAATATAGACATCTGTAAAGGACAAACATATCCACATCTACAATTGCTACGAAAGAGAGTTTATTTCAAAAGTACATCCTTTATGGCCATAACAGAATTAAATACTAGACAAGAATCAATTCTGCTATTATTTTCATATAGAACTTAAATGCTGATACAAGAGCCAGTCAATGTTACTAGCCAACTCTGCTAAATTTCTGAAGATGAAGATAGGAAAAAATGGAAAATTTTCACATTAAGGTGGTGGGCTATATTGTAGCTTAATTTATAATTTCCAGGCGTATAAGGCAAGCATAGACAGACCATATGTCTTTTCTTGGCCTTTAAATGCTCCTATTTTCCACTAGACTTGCCTTTTTCTCCATCTATTGGCAACCATACCATTTGCTATTCAGGTGATTGGCTGTAATGAGCCAACTCCTGTTTCCATATGAATAACCACTTTTTTCCCCAATTACTTAAGCTGCCAGCAAGTCACTGGTGTCATGTTCTTTGATGCAAATCTGACTGTCAATAGAGAACAGGACTACATAAAGGGAGAATTTATGATGATACCCTTAGCTTAATATTTTTGTAAATGCTATTCATTTTAGCTTCCAAGGAACATGGGGAAGGCAGCAATGGTCCACAGTAAGAAGTAAGAATATTTTTAATTGGCTTTGTGCTCCACATGCCCTTGTAATCAGCCTTCCCATATGGTAGTCTGAAGTAAATTTATCAATCTCAATTTATGTATTTATGTCACTTCAAAAGGTCCATTTTAGTCAATATCAAAATCTATAAAATGTCACATTTAATTTTAAAATTGTAATTTAAAAAGTTAGAACACTGAATATACAGTTTGATATTTACAATTTTTTTAAATAAGCAGACACACAGAAAACCACGGGAGAGGGGATTTTCAGAGGCAAACGAACACCAATTATTAACAATACAAGAACTAAATATATAATTTTAACTTACTTTTTTAAAAGGTCATTTTTTATTAAATCATTCTTAAGTAGGCTTGGATATTTTTTCACTTAAAGGGAAACAGCTCACATTTTGCAAGCCAGGAGACCTTATTCTTGAAATGCACCGTGGTCAGTGTGATCATGGGGTAAGGGGTAGATTCCCTGCTGGTGTTGGCACTCCTGACTAAAAGCACCATGTTTGACAGTAAATAGCTACAGTCTAAACTATTTTCCATTTGAAGAATTGCAATATTAAAATTCTAATACAGAACAATAAAAGCAATGTTACCCACTATTCAAAGCTTTGTCCATTTACTGCCTACCTTCAAACCTGTATCATTTCAGGATGCTTCTCCAGATCTCTGTCAAGTAGATTTTCCAAGTGTTGCTCATTTTTTCCAGGTGATTCCCGTTATACACCATTTAAGCATCTGAGTAATTTCGTGAACATCTGCTTCTGCAATATAGAGACCAGCAGCCAATCTAAAGAGAAAGACAAATTCAGTACATATTTAAAACTTCTATTGGTCCTACAAACCTCCGATTCAGTTCTGCATGTTTCCAGGTGCTCCCAACTGGGACTTTACCTATGAACAAATTAGCTCCTGTAGGAAGCTCTTTTGTAACAGCAGGTGTCCTTAACAACCACTGCTCTTTTGCTGAAAGGGTTTCTGGATCCATTTTTTTATCATTGAAAACACAATAATAAATTATTGTTTACATAAGGCTGACAGTACTTTTCACAGAGCTGAGACAAAACAAGAAGCCAGAAAAGGGAAGAGAGGTAAAAAGTAAAAATATTTCTTTAACAGTCTGCTAAGAAGTAGATCATCTTTGATTGTGCTCATTTACAAATGGAAAACGTCCTGTCTAATATCTGTAAACAAAAAGAGAAAATAACTGCTAAACCTGAAATTAATTCATGAAATACATTTAATACCAAATGAATCAAAACAGTAATGTTAAATTCAGTAGGCTTAATTAACCTCAAAAATAGACATATCTTTTTAAGTTTAAAGTAGTTGCTTAATGACAACCTGGGTTTATTATTACTCTTGGGCTAAAACCTGAATTTAGGAGCATGCTTAAAATCAGAGCAACTGACAGGTTTCTCTGATTCATCAAGACCAGGGCTGGATTGGACAGTACTAATCACGGTTTTCTCCCCACATGGTGAATAGCACATAAATAAAAAGGTATTAATGTTGTAATTTATTAACTTCAGTACAGAAGTTAACTAGAATTTGTACAAATCATTTTCTATGGGTTTTTTCACCAATGCATTTTCAAAGGTGTTTTAGGACTATTGCCCATGGTAAAGCATATACTCAAGCAAAGCTGGCTGCCACAAACTCGAAAGGAGCATTACCGATTGGGTACCAGAACAAGGACGTTTAGGCCCTGGAAGGAACAGAGAGATGCCTGATTGGATTTCCCAAAGTTAAGGTACCTGCCTGCTCTCTAGCTGCCTAAATGCTTTCAAATCTTTTAAATACTAATGGACTAATGTAAGACACAGACTAGCTGGTGCCTACATTTGAAATCTGCTCTCAAACTTCATTTGCAGATTGGCCAGATGGTCATTAGTGTGGAGGTGTTCTCCAGGCAGACTTGCTTTCAGGGCAGGATTTTTAAAATTTTGGAGGGGGTTGGGGAAGCAGAAAAGGAAATCTTTTTGGGGGGTTGGATTTTTTTTTTTTTAATTTGGGGGGGAGAGTTGTTGAGTTTTTGTTTTTCAGTTAAGATTAGTAACAGCTAGGAAAGGGTGAATAAAAGCTGAGCTACAACAGAATATTCTCTAGTTTGGTGTATTTAAGAAAGTGCTTGCAATTTAATCCAGAGAGACCAATAAACAGAAGACTAAAATAAAAAGGCAGAAGGCTGCAGTGTCAAAGTGTTGTTAAAGTACATGAGAAAAGCAATCCACTTGGGGTTCACTGTAACACTTCTAATAATGAGCTTCCCATATTTAGACACAAGAGATAGCAAATTCAAACCCCCTGGAAAGGATACAATACAGTTATACAACAACACAGCAAACTGTATTTGTTTTGTTATTACTACCTATGCACCCTATGGTTTCTTTAGGGAAGATTATATGATATCTTTATACCATAGTGTGTAAAACAGTCTGAAATCTCTCTTTGACACCAGTAATGCACCAAAATCCTTCCTAAATATTGAAAGGCCTCCAACTTGATGCTAAGCTTGATCTTACTCATCACTAAAAAAAATAAATGTTTTGTTACTGCATTTCTCTCTGAGAGGTTTTCAAAATCCTTCCAGTCAGTACATGAGATAGGATACATATTGTCGGGGATAAGTTGTTAAAGTGAATTTGAAATGTGCTTCTCAAAATATCGTTTACACATTTACCAGATGGTAAAATAAACATGTAAATTGTTATCGAGTATACACCAACTTTATACTACAATTTTACCCACTGTAGAAATGGTGTAAAAATGTTGAATATAGTGTTACTTGTTCATTTAATAGTTTATTAACATTTTAAATACATTTGGAGAATAGGTTTACTTTCAAAGAAAAAAAATACTTACAAAACCAGCATTTTAAGCCATTAATCAGGCCAAATTAACACACTGACTTCTACATTTATCATTTACCTTATCAATAATATAATTAACATAATTATAACTCTATTTGTAATTGTAATTGTATATATAAGTATTTGCATATGCATAGATGTTGCACATGTTTAATGGTATGGGTTTTAAAAGATAAATTTAAGTTGAACAAAGGGCTAAAAAAGGAATTTTATGAAGTATAGTTACCAACGTCTTAGTTAAATGATGTGTGTTTAGGGGTTGTCCAGTGGAGACTCAGGATTTGGACTCAATGGTCCTTGTGGGTCGCCTCCAATTGAGGATATTCTATGATTCTGTGATTTGTAAGTAACTGCTATTAGACAAACAGGCCACTTTGTCACTGGAATTTCCTCTTTCAAGGCCCACCATACATGTTCAGAAACAGGAAGATGTGAATACTTTGTGTATGACAAAGTAAAAGGTGTGTGCTAACAAACCCTCTCTCAAAGAAGAGAGTAATACAACTGTTTAGCAAGATGCAGGAATTAAAATCTTCAGCTCAAGGAGTAACCCTTGTTCTTCTCTAAAATAAGAGGTCCCATGCATGCAGTCACTCGTTAATGATCCAGATAGAAGACAACAGACAAAGAATTTTGATGGCAGACTGTTGTTTGTACTGGTTATGATTAGTCTCCTTTTGTAATTCTGTATCTACTAACCCAACTCATCAATTGCACGGTGCTATAGCATTTTCTTTCCACCTTTCAGAATATCCTAGCTCCTTTTTTAAGAAAAATAACTTTATTACTTTGCTGTGTTAGATTTAGGATCTTTCCTCACCTATGACATATATTGACTCAGCATATTTTCAGTCTTAGGCCCCCAGCAGACTCCGAATTATTTACTCCTTAGGTATGAGCGTATCGTCTAGTTCTCAACATATCTAATGACTTCTTTGGTCATTACACACAATAAGGGCTTGACTTCTCACACATCTTGTTGGAGTTATTCATTTCAGAGGCTTTTCACAGCACCTAAAATCAGTCTGACACCAGCCGTGAATCTCCTGTTTACAATTGCATTACGGCTTTACTATCATATGCCCTCAGCAGCAAGGTGTTACCACGTAAATACAAAAGATACATAATTCTCAAAAGTACTAGCACAGACCTAACTTCAGAGATAAGCTAACGTCATTAATGAATTCTGGAGGAATGTGTGTATCTAACAAATATCCTCTATTAGTAGGTGCCACAACAAAAACTGTTAACGAAATTTATTTTAAAATAATACCACCCCTATACAAGGAGCTAGCAGAAAAGTAATAGACAATGGGCTTTAACAAACCTGTCTGGTTTTCTGACTCAGACTAGGAAAGTTTATAATTTAAGATTCAGGGATCAAAACCTGCTCCACACTGGATTCTTTATCAGCGCTCCAGAATAATCTTTCAGGGAAAAAAACCAAATCAATTACATGTGAGCACTTTTAAAACATCACTTGGATGCCCTGCTTTACAGAATCATCAAATTTGGAAGAAATCTTCAAGATCATCTCCTGCAACCACCAGCCCAGCACCACCATAATCACCTCTAAACCATATCCCCAAGTACTACATCCAGACTCCCCTTGAGCATTTCCAGAAACAGCTCCACCACCTCCTTGGGCAACTTATTCCAATGCCTAACCACTCTTTCTGTGAATTTTTTTTTTTCCAGTA
Source organism: Pomatostomus ruficeps (assembly GCA_013400735.1). NCBI lineage: Eukaryota > Metazoa > Chordata > Aves > Passeriformes > Timaliidae > Pomatostomus > Pomatostomus ruficeps. The sequence continues at coordinate 40,124 of VYZT01046843.1, forward strand.
TCTAATCTGAACTTTCCCTGGTGTGAAGTAAGGCCATTTCCTCTCATCCTTTCTCTTGGGACATGGCAAAAGAGACCAACCCCCACCTCACCACCACCTCCTTTCAGGCAGTTGTAGAAAGCAACCTACCTTTTGGATTACACTCTGCTGCTGAAGTATTTTGCAAAAATAAACAAAAATGTTTGATGATGTTGAAAATACTGCAATAATAAGGGTTTCATATGGGAATAAATTATAATTTAATTAAATAGCCCCAAATCTCTGGAAAGGTCTGGTTTAGAAATCATTACACAGAAACATAAGCTCAAACTTGAAGAAATAGACTAAGTGGGATAGGGAGAAGATGGATGTACACAGACAGAAGGTGTTCAATAGCACACAATTACCAGTATACCTCTATAATGAATCAGGAAAAATATGGGGAAGCTTAAAAGTCCAACTACCAAATTCCCTCATGTTGTCTTGAGTTTTGCAGTTTTTCAATGTTTCTCTTTGCTGTAATACTTTCTCAGGCATGCTGTTGTAAACATAGCCATGTTTTGCTAACTGTCCTTGTTGTTTTCATTCCATTCTCCTAGGCGGAGACATGTGATAGATTTTTCCTTTGACCAGTGTGATTGAGAAGTAATTTCTACCTCCAATCCACGGCGATTTCTAAGAACATATAAGTAAAGGTCAGAGGGTTCTGCCCTCTCTCTTTTGCCTCTCTCTTAGCTTTTCATTGCTCCTCAACCTGGTCGGCTACGTGTGTTTTCTTTGTGTCCATACAGTGCGACACCCTCATGCATTCAAGGCATGCACTGGCCTTGGGTACACACAGGTACTATAGACTGAAACACTAAACATGAGAGGAAGCTGCCGGAGAAAGCAATGTCTTCAAATCCTGAGCCATGGAGCACCAAACACCTCTGCCAACTAACTTCGAAGCAGAGCCTGAGCCAACACTTCTGTAAAGACAGGGTGAGCACTGAAAACTTGTAGCATATGCTGCTATTTACATAACTAATTGTAGCATGCACAGTCAAAAAACAGCCTCTAGCTTTAGCATATACATGCAAAATAATTGATTTTATTATGTACAGAAAATTAGAAGCTGTCAGAAACAAAGCCACTAGTAACAGCCGCGAGGAAGAATTTTGAAGTTTCATCGCCTAGATTGCAGAGGCTAGTCTTCACACAGTTGTGAGGTTTACAGCTAGAATATAAATCTAGACAAGATTCAGTGACAGCTGATACCCTATCCAAGCTTTTGGTAAAACTGACATACACACACCATAGACTGATGGTGGAGGCACTAACGAGAAATATTCCCAGTCTCAGACTAGCTGTGGTTTGTCATTGCAGGCATTGTAATACAGGATGGAACTTTGCAAAGGATATTGCAAATATGATAATAGCAACCTAATCTTACACTAAATAAAAAGAAAGAAAAATGGGATGGCATGGAATAAAAGCACTAGCTGAGTTGCTCGTAAGTCTTTGATGAATAATAAGAGGACACCGAGATGGGGAAAAATATGGAAGAAAAAGCTGCATGACACTGATTACTTTTCTATGGAGAAAAAAAAGAACCAAAAACCATACACCTCAGTATTTCTCAGGCAAAATAATGCATATATGTAACCCAAAAAATATGCATATTAGTTATAGAATGTTCTTCTATTATTCAGAAATAATATTATTTGAGACAATATTTAATCCTATAGATTAATTCTATATTGGCTAAACATGACACACTCTTCTTGCAATTACAGCGTGAACTAGAATTTTTACAAGATTAAACATTTTTATAAAATAATAAATTTTAACTAGGTTGTTTTAAGACATCCTCTTGCCTGTAACTCTTGAAAATGATGTTAAAATTCTAAATTTTTTTTAAATTCAAAAAGCTATTACAAATCAAAATTAGATCAGCAGAGGCCCCATAAATGATAATGCAACACCCATAAAAATAGGAGTTCACCTGTTACATGCTGCTGAAGAAAAATCTCAGAAATGGACACTGATTATACAACTACAAATGCTAAAAATGTTTTACACTGTAGATTCTTATAAAATGTGTCATGTTAAATGTTTTATATGAGGTAAACCCTTTACAATCAGAAGAGAAGGCATGTAAATGTAAATTTAGAAGTTTGGGTACAAAAGAAAGCAGCCTTGCATGGATCTCATCCTCTTCACTAATCCTGAGCGAGGCTTTCCTTGTTCAAGCATCCTCCCCAGAAGGAGTTACAGGAGAAAGCACCCGTCTACACACTCAGGTTCTAAACACAACAAGCCAGGGACAGCCAGTGAAGTGCCCCCCAGCAAGGAAAAGGATGGTGGAGAGAAAGGCAGGGACTGGAGCTCCTGGGAAGCTTTGGAGATCTACCAGGGGGAGAGAGCAGAGGCTACCCGGGGACTCGTGGTGTACGTGCATCAGCTTGGAGCTCTGCTGCTTCCCCACCCAGGAGTTCGGCGATCGCATGCATTACCAAACCATGCTCGGAGAGCAGCTTTCAGGTTCGAGAGAAGCCCATCTCCTACCTGCCTGTGAAAGGGATCACCAGCTTCCTGATGTCCTGCCCCTGCACCCACCAGCCTGGCAGCCTTTCCTATGCAATAGCACCGTCACCATCCAAGTGACTTCAGAGAGCTGAGCTGACAGCAAAACAACCCTCGTGAAAAGGGTTGAGTACACAGAACTACACTTGAAATCTTCTAGATCCTTATCCTGAGGCAACTGTAGATATTAAAACAAAGTCAAAATTAAATATAGCTACTGTTTAGCACATTGTGTATTTAGCACAGGCATTGCCCTTGTCCCTCTATAACTGGGAAAGGTGACCTCAGTGACAGAAACTGCATTTTAATTACTAGGAGGAAAGAAAACGTCCCAAAACCCACAACAGAGGGTACTGCCAAAGCAGAACAGACTTGGGCCCTGATCCTACAAAAACTTACTACTTACGTGCACATATACACTAAACTTTACACTGTTACAGGTAATCATTTGTGTTGTTTCTCCAGTTACAGTGTATTTGGAAAATAAACATATCCCAGTAATGGACTACTTTGGGGTTTGGCCTTTCAGGTTACATCTGACTAAATGGCCTATGGGCCAATATAGTCCTGAAGAAATCTTACATTCACATGCCATAAAAATAAATTATGTTAATTTTATAAGTCCATATTTTATTTCTGCCATTGTATTTCACATTACTTTAGTTTACATCTGCTTATACAAATGAGTCCATTCGTGATTTTTTAAAAAAACATGATTTTTAAAAATTTTTCTTTTATATAGTGATTGGAAAGAAGTTATAAATTTACAATATATGGAAATACAGCAACTGAAACACTGAAATATTTAAAAACACAATATTAAAAGTTAACATCAGAGGGTTTTTTTAGTATTTAACACAAAGGAAAAAAAAGACCTACCCTAGATAAGACTTCAAAGAAGGTGAAAAGGATTTGGGCATTACAAAATCCTAAATGCCTATAAGAAGAATTGAAATATCTGGTTAACTCCTTTCCATTCAATTACTGATCAATATCCCTATATTAAAAGAATATAGCTGGCCTAAATATTGCCACTAAAATGGGGCAAATTCTTGTATTATAAACACACCAAACAAATTGCTTTTGATTCAATTATTAAGACAATTAAATCATCAGAATCAACCTTGACAATAAGCAGAAAGGAAGCTTCAATTATTCTTATAATCTAAACAGTGAAAAACAAAAATGTAAGTAGAGGAAGATATCCACTGATGTTTTGATAATTATTTTAACATGGGAGAAACAAATTTTTGCATCAGTTTCTACATCAATTAGTACTTGGTCCTATTCTTTCCATCAAGCAGCACCTGCTTGGGATATTATCTAAACCACAAGAGGAGACAATCAGATTGTTTTAATAAAAAGTAGCATTGAACCACTGAAACCTATGAAATGATATACCTATACACCAGCTGAGGATTTAGTCCATGCTATTCTGACCCTAACTCTGCAACAAATGCTGTCCTCAATGTACAACTGAAATAACTGCTCGATGATGTGCCCGAGAATAAAACTGTAAAAAGTGTGAAAGTCATTTAGAAACACAAGCACTGGAGATTTTGGAGATTTTTTTCAGTGAGATTTTCATGATTTCTAAACACTAAACCACTTGGTTATTTTTGAAAAATGTTCCTACCCACATCACTTATGCATGGAGGGTTCCACGGGAAAGTCAGGAATTGACAATAGAAAGCAAAGCCTTTTACCTCTTCCTCAATACCCTGCACCTAATTCAAGGGAAATGTTCCTTCTCCTAGTGTAAGAGCAAACTGAGCTTCCAGGAGAGAGCTTACACAAAGCTGAAAGTAACACCTATGTACAAAACCCTCATGCTTTAAAAGTAAAAGGAGAAACCAGGGGGAATGCGGGGAGAGGGAGATGCCTCAAGGGTTTACCAAGGGGGCACACAGAGTGAGGAGCAGTTATTCCTCTGTCACTGCACCGCAGATCTCCGTTAGTGTCATGCACTGATCACAGAGCAAGAGACAAGACAGGAGATGCTCCTGCCAGGCCCTTGAGTAGATTTCCCGGACAACACAGGATGAGCCACAACTTTCCCCAGGGCCAGAGAGCAGCCACCATATTCCCACAGCGTCTCCAGCAGGAGGTCTGGGACTGAAGGGTGAGAGAGCAGCACTGACACTTTGAGTTGGAAGTCAAAAATGTGAGAGCAAACATTTCCACAGAGGGATATAAGCTGTAATCAGGGTGTTGATCAATCACAAAATACATTTTTTAGCTTACATGTACGATTTCAGTTTAATTCTTAGTGGGTGGGTGGGTGCCTTCATCTAAACTAGGACACCTTTCAGCAGCATAAAATTTCTCTCAACTCAAAATATCCATTTTGCTCTTTCCCCCTTCAGTCCCAGACCATATCTGCTTTCTGGATAAACAAAAGCAGCCAATGTGTAACTAAATATGATTAAAGAAAGATGCTTACTTACAAAATTGATTTCCATAGCATGGCCCACAGAAATTGACTTGACTTTTAGAAAGTTTGAATTATGTGCCAGTGCCATCGGTTAAAGAAAAATTATCCGAACAAGCCAAAAAATTATATTTCAAATTATTGAAGTGAGAGCTTGGATGATGTGCTTTGGTAACTCATCAATGCAATGTTTCTGCTATATTAAAAAAAATCAAATTATTAAGTGTATCCTAAATCAGTCAGTCACTTCAAGGTACATGACTATCACAATTATTGAAAAAGGCCTTGATCCTGAAAACATTTATGTCTGTGAATTTTTAGACAAGTGAATAGTCTTTGTAGGACTGACCTCTTACTTTACGTTGTTCACACATATGAACTCGTATGCACGATCAGAGACTAAGGCAGAAATACACATTTACAAGCTATCAACATTTTACCTAAAATGTCTCTTAAAACAGATTCAAAGTCATTACTAGCTGTTTCTTATTTAAAGCTTAATATCCATTTAATAGTATAGACAGATTTACATGGAATAAAGTACCTGAAGTTTTCATCCTTTTTGCCTTCGGTTTCAATAAAAAATAAACTGGTCTAAAAAGTCAACTTAAGACCAAGAAGATCATTCATATTCATATCAGCCCCTTAGCATTAGAAACACTCCAACTATGACAAATCACGGTGATAGCATGAATAAAACATCACAGGTTTTATTGTGTAATATATTTTATAAGGTCAAAAGTTACATCTAATCAGCAATGGTAGCCTTGGATTCTAATGGATTCATAATTATTCTACACCCAAGAAGTAAAATATAATGTATGCTCAAAAATTCAAGAGTTAAATATATATATTTCTACCAATATCTCTTTTTTCAGACATACATATTTGAACAAATGAGCAGCTTTCAAGGGACCATGCTCTGAAATAAGCGGTGCTTTTGTTTGCATTTCCAGATTAATACGCGTTCTGATAAAAGCAGGAGATGTTAGCAGTAAGTTGCGCAGCTCTCTAGACCTACCACAAATATATTATCTGGAAAGAGCTGGGTACTGAACACAAACAGTCTGCTGCCTTCCTTCTACTTATCACTCTGCTGTTTCAATATTTTTTTCTTTGACTTTGCCCCCATATCCTAGCAAGTGACACATTCCCTACTGAAAACCATATTTATGACAAGTTTTAATACTTAGAATGAAAACTTGTGTCCATTCGGCACAGCAAGTACCTGGAAAGTGTACTTTCAAGCAAAATCCTTTCTTTCTGCTTTTCCCAATCTTTCACATTCTTTTTTTGTATCACAGAGATTTTAAAATTGTCCTAAGCAATTTAAATAAGACTTCCAAAAACAGTAACCTTTTTACAGGGAAAAATTAGAGCATTTCCAGTTGACAAAGTAATTTGCGAGGGACATGCAAAGCACCTGAAAAAACAGACTGCGAAGAAAACCATTTTAACTATAGCAACAGCACTCACTGCATAATGTTAAAAGGAAAAATATGCAATTAGGTCTCTTATCAGACTTATGAAAATTCAGATTATGCCATTTGGGGGAATAAAAAAAGAAAAATCATTGTTCACCACATTTCCCTTGAGCACTACCTAGGGGAGGGGAGTGATGACCAGACAGTGAAAATTAAGAAGAACGTGTCCCACCTTACGCCTATTCTGCCAATCTGTCGCAGTTGTTCTTCTAGCTCCATAGGTTTACATGATTTTTTTTCCTAATTTTTTTTTTTTTTTTTTTTTTTTTTTTTTTTTTTTTTTTGCTGACAAGTAATACAAGACAGATTCTTGCCTTCTTAGGATCTTGCAATCTAGTTTAGACATAGCACGTCAAGTGGTGATGAAAGAAGGTTAGGGTGGGTTTGAAAAGATGAGGATTCCAACAGTAAACGATGCAGAGACATCAGTTTGGTAATGTACACATGTTTTGCATGATTCATTGGACCAAAATGGCCAAAGGAACTTAAAAAGCTGTCAAAGGCATCTTTACCTCTGACCTACCTAGTCATCCATCTGCTTCCTCATACTGTCAATCAAAACCCTCCCATCCTTATCACTATTCTATTACACACATTTTCCACAACCATTTCTCCTCCAGCTCTTAAAAAATATCTTAGCAAACATTTCAATCAGTCATTAAAAACCTTGTTAAAATATGCAATGTGTCATCAAATATGCATAGCGTACTCGTGCAAAATCTGTAGAGCGTAAATCTCTGTATTACATTTAATATAGTATTAATGTGAAACATCATAGAAAGTATTACCAATAGGAACTTTGAATTACTTTCTACAGATTGAAGCTTGATTTTGTGTTATATTAAATAAAGGAAGGGCAATTGAATAGATTATTTTACACAATAATTAAATTAAAACCCATTCACCATGCCTAGAATAATAATACAAATTATACTTCACGTAAAATTCATGCAATTAATTGCTGCTCTAACAAATTCATACACGGGGAGTTTGCTTCAACTAAACTGCACACGCTGCAATTTAAACACATCGGGTCAAAACCCGCACATTCGCTCCTTGGTGAAGGCAAACGCTTTAATGTGTTGGTAAACATATGTTTAGCAGATATACAGGTGCACCTCTAAAAATAATATTCTAAAAAGTTATAATAGTAATAAAGTGACCTACCGACAGGAAATAGCCTTTTTAACTTCTGCAGCCCTTATCTCTTCCAGTCTCTCGCACAAATAGTTATGGAATTATCCTGTCGAAATAGTTATGGAATAACATCAACCACTCACGCACAGGAAAGAATTTTGTTCAGACCTGTCACACATTACGTACTTATTCCAGACCCGCTGGATAACCCCCGCTAAATAAAACCTGGCGGAACCTCCCCGAGGAGCGGTCTGCCCGGGATGACTGCCCGGCGGGCAGCAGCCCCAGCACCGTGGCAGCAGAGGGAAGGCAGGCGGGGAACGCCGCGGTGCCTCGGGCCTCTCCCTTTGTCCACTCGGGGGCCAGCGCAGCGGGACCGGCAGCGGCTGGGGGGAAAGGGGCGGCTTTTCCTGGCCGAGAGCGGGGAAGGACGGCCAGGAATATGGCATGGTTTATTCAGGGCGCGGAAGCCCCGGAAAGGGCGCCGGGACAGACCCTCAGGGCGCCCCTGAGGGGGCAGCCGGGGCCCGCAGGAGGCGGAGAGGTGCGGGCGATGCGCGGGTGGACGCGTGCGGCGCCCCGGCCCCCGCCGCTCGGCAAGAGGCGGCTGGGGAAGGGCGCGCACCGCCCGCGGTTCTCAGAGGGGCGGTCTCGGGGGCACTGCCCCCAAGGCCCCTCTCCGGGAGGGGTCCCGGGGCAGCACCTTGAGCCCGACGGCACCGCGGTACGGGCACCCCTCCCCGTCGCGCCGACACAGGGCGGCGGAGGCGCTGGATGCGCAGGGCCCCGCTTGGGGCCCGCACCTTGGTGGGATGGAGGGCACGGAAGGCAATTGGGATGTTCAGGTGCCCCCCGTCAATACCGCGGCATGACAGAATCCCTCTGACGGCTCCACACAGCGCTTACCCCACCGCGGAACCAAGAGTAAAACCCGGCCTGTTATTCCCAGCCCATGCGAACTCGGTCCACACAGGTGCCGGCCCGGCGCCTGTTCTAAAGCCCACAGGTGGTTGTCTCTAAAGGGGGCAGAGTCCCGGGAAGGTCGTAGAGGGAGAGGTGATGCTGCAGGAGTGTGGGCTCCGCTCCCGCGCAGTAGGGCGAGCTGTTCCCCCGAAAGGGCGCCCGCCTTGGGGGCACCGTGGGACTCCGCCAGGGCAGCCCCCGCCCTGGGAAGGCGAGGGGAGGCTGCGAGCGGGCAGCCTTGCGTCCCTCGCCTCTGCTCCGCCAGCGATGGCACCCCCCGCCCCTCTCCAGGCACCTCTCCCGCCTGCAAAGTGCTGTCAGGGTTTTTAAGCGTCAAACACAGGGATAATTATAAACCTCTCAAAACCGCCGGGGTTTCATCTCCCTCTTTCACCGACTGCAAACCTCCACGCTTGTCCACGCGGTCCCCTACGCTCTTCCACCCCCCATCCCCCAAAAAAGGACAAACGCGGGGCAAGCGGACCAGCTCCATCAAGGAGAGCGGCGGCGGGGCTCCCGCTCCATTGCCTCGCGGCGGGCCGGGAGCGGGCGAGTCCGCCAGCCTCTTCCCCTTGGCCTCACCCGATCTCTTACTTGCAAAACAGTGAAGTGCTTTTTCCAACACGACGTTAACGTTTTGCCAGGTTTATTTTACTTGTTATACACAGACGATACAAACGGGCAAAAACCGAAACATTTCTCAATGGAGCATGTACTGGTATAAATTATTCAGTTCCACAGACGTAACAGAACAAATATAAAAATCACAACATTCGATTTACAGAAGAGTCAAAAATATACACACGTTTATGACCCTGAATTTCTATTAGGAAATTTCCCCGTCGAGTGTAATCTAGACTGAATATTTAGCCTGATGCATATTTCAGTTCGCAATTGGTTGGTTTTTTTTCTTCCATATAAAAATGTGTTAATTGTATAGATTTGCTACTCAAAATTCGAAGACTTACTATTCTGCTTCACCGGGGGGGAGTCCTGGAGGGATATTAGCTCTCCTTCAATAGTATAATAAGAGGTTTACAAGAATGATCACTCTTACTTTCGATGTGCATTTGATTCCCCAGGAAGTCAGATCTCGGTTAGCTACTTTATGAAAAAGTCGATTCCAAAACTAAATGCAGTAAAATATACAACTCACAACTCATCTTCACTGGACTACACTATGGTTACCAACAATTCAGTCGTCTATATCTTTTTTCTTTTTTTTTTTCCTTTTTTTTTTTTTTAAGATTATTCATTACAAAGATTTACAGCAATATAAAGAAAGAGGGGGAAACTGCAAAGAAATTTTAAAATAGTTTGTTAGCATATTTGGCACCTGCGGGGACCAGTAATGGATTTGGCACTTGGGGACAGGAGAAGGGGGATACCACAAAAATAATAATATTGCTGATCTCGAGCTATTCCTTTCAAAGAAAAAGAAGAGGCAGTTAATTTTGGTTTTGGAAGGCGTTATGCTCTAATCGACTTTCCTATGAGACGTATTTCTGTTCTTTTGAAGAGAAAGCTGAGCTATTCCTTAGCTGTGTTAGCCCAGGGCACTGCGTAATTATTTCATGCGAGGAATTGGAGAGAAAGTGAGAAACCCATTACTCGCTGCTACAGCTATGGACCACTTACATTTCCAGAGGCATTTAGGAGGAGTGTTTACCTGGGGAGGGGCATGAGGAAGAGGGAGTAAAGAGCGGGGAATGGGGTAAAGAAATTTAAACAGGATCTAAGTTTTGTGACTTAACAATGAAAACAAAACAAAAAAAATCAAAACAAATAATAAATAAACTGAACCAAAGAAAAGTAATCTGTTACAATAAAATAAATACTATGTACAGGCATTTCACAGGCTGTTTTCCCCANGTGGCCGCGGCTCAGCCTGCCTGCCTGCCTCCCTGCCGGGCCGGGCCGGGCCGGGCCGGGCCGGGGCACGGATGGGGCAGCTAGGGGCGGGGGTCAGTGCGCTAACGCGGAGGAGTTATTGTGCAAAAGGACGGCGGGCCGGCGGCCGCGCCTAGCTGTGCGAGTAGAAGCCGTAATAGCCGATGTCCTTGGCGCAGGTCTTTTCGCAGTCCCGCTGGGTGAGCACCTCGCTCTTGAGGGGCGAGGAGCTCTCGGACACCGGGGTGTCCGAGGGGGAGATCCGCCTCCTTTTAGCCTGCTCGTAAATCCCAGAATCGGAGGAGTCGATGGACTTAATGGACGACGGCGTCTCGATCCAGCTGGAGTCGGACAAATCTTTGGGCTTGGAGTCCTCGGCCCCTGGCAAGGGGGACCGCTCGGGGGCCAGGCTCTCCGCCTCCTCCCCCAGGTAGGGGTTGCCGGCGGCCATGCGCGCCGCCGCCGCGCTGTTGGGCCAGCAGGAGAGCACGGACCCCGACTTGCTGCAGTACTGCGGGGGGCTACGGGCCCCCCAGCCCGAGGGGTCGGCGTAGTAGCCCAGCGGCCGCCCGGCGCAGCCGGCCGCCTGCAGCGGCAGTGCCTTGACGCCCGCGGCCGCGTAGGACAGCAGCGTGGCCGCGTTGCCGGCAAAGTCGGTGGCCGTGTCGTAGGCGGAGGCGGCGAAGTCGAGGCGGTTGTTTGCGGGGGCGACGAACCAGCGCTGCGGCGAGGGGGCCCCCGGGTCCTCGGCTTGCTGTGGGGAGAGCAGCCCGTTGGTGTGGGGCACGCTGCGGTCGGCGCCGGGCCCCGGGCCGGCTCCTGCCCCGGGGTGGAAGCGGGACTTGGCGTAGTTACTCACGAACTGGTCCTGGAGAAAGGAGCCGGCCATGGCGTAGCGGGCCCCGGGCACGATCTGCGAGCGGGGCGAGTCGTTGGGGGAAGGCGTCAGCCGGTCCATGTCGCAGCCCGTGTAGATCCTGCCCAAGAGAAGGGGAGAGAGCTGGGTGTCCGCCGCAGCCCGGTGCCCTCCTCGGCGCGGCACCCGGCCGAACGCGGCCCTCGGGGGACGAACGGGACGGCGTCGTCCCAGCGCGCTCCTCCTCGGCCCGGGAGCCTGTGCTCCTCTCCGGGCTTGGCCTCCGGCACCAGTAGCGCCGAGGGCCTTTAATGGGGAAGAGGAAAGACGGGGGCAAGCATGGAGAACAAATCATTCGGAACAGGTTGGCCATTCCTTGACGGGGCTGAGATCCCTCTCTCCAGTCCGAACCCACAACCCAACGGCGTGGAATCCCGCACCGGACACGGTGACCGGTCTCACCACATGCACAACAGGCAGGCCGGTCATTTGCCGCGAACAGCATGAGTGGCAGACTATGGAATTCTATCGGCTGTTTAACACTTATTATTGGGAGTCACAGACGAACCATCAACATTTTACTAAGTTTAAATTAAGCTAATCTTTAAACACCTACTGTAGGAAATGTAAAGCCAGACACTTCCAGTGTTCCCTGTTTGGCCTATATATAATTCTCCCATGCTGGGCTGCAATTTGCGATTATAAAAACTTTAATGGATGAATAACTACTATCTGTATTTAATTCAGGCTAAAACTGTGCTTTAATTAACCCTCCACGCCTCCTGGAATTTCTTATCCAAAATAAACTTGGCCCTTAAACAAATTCAACGTGCTAGACAACATTGAAGCTTCCCCCTCCCCCCGTCTCCTTTCAAATGACGCCCTATAAAGTTTTTTTTCCTATCAAAAAGAGAAAAGCACTTTTGGCTGGGGGCGAAGGCCACACAGCCCTTCCAAAGGCCGCACATGCCCTCGCAGAGCTCCTGGAGAGCTGTTAGGCTCGGCTGCCGCCCTCCGTGGCACCACGGACCGCCGCTGCCCTCCCGGCGGCAGCCCTGCTCCCCACCACAGCCTCCGTGACCCCCGCCCCTGGGGGACAGCGACCGCACCACAAGCTGCTCCCTGGGGAGAGCTGGAGCTCGGCCCCGGGCCCCTCTCCCACTAGTTCAGCTCTCGGCGTCGTTTCCACCCTTGTCCTGAAAGCCTGCTGCTGATATCCGCTGGACCACGGTAAAGCGGACAGAGGCTGAAGCAGGCGCTGAAGAGGCGCACGGGGCGAGGCGCTCGAGGCCAAGTGAGACCGCTCCCCTGCACAGTTTAGGGAGGAAAAATGTTTTTCTCCTCAAAGCCGGGGGCCCTAATCACAGACCACAGCTTGCAGCGGGATAGGCGACATCCCAAGCCGCCTGCTCCCCCGGGTGTATGGGCAGCCCTGCTGCTGCTGCCCCAAGCTGGGCAGGGGGATGCCGGGCGGGCCGTACCCCGGGCCAGGGGAAGTCTGTCTTGCAGGGCCTGCAGGCCGGGAGATCCTCATTTATGTCCCGAGGGCCGGGAGAGGCGGCGGCGGGGACCGAGTGTTGATGCCGCCCCGGAGCCGCACTCGGAAGGGCACCAGTCGCCTGTGGCGCGGGGGTCAAGGACGGGGGAGTAAAAGGGCTGGGGGAGCCTCGGAGGCGGACGGGCAGAGGCAGAACAGGGACAAACAGCGATTGAAACTTCAGAGGCTTTAGCTCCACCCAGAAGGGAGAAGGGGGAAAACAAATCCGACCTCCCCGAAGAACAAAACGAGACGAAGAGATTTCTCTCCGGACACCGGCTCTGCGGACCCCGGGATGATGCAGACCCGGCGGGTTGCCGGGGACTGAGCCCCTGCTGCTCGGGTGCCTCTTTCGGAGCCCTCACGCGCAAGTGAAACGGAAGCTTGGAAAGAGGCGCCAAGATACGTGCCAGGAAAAACCAACAACAAAACCGCCGCAAGTGCCAAAGCGAGATGCGGACTCAGGTGCGGGCAGCGCGGCCCCAGGCGCGGAAGCGGCCTCAGGGCTTCGCAGGGCCTCGCCGCAGGAACAGCCCCTGTGCGGGAGCGGGCGTACGCTTCCCTCCCGGAGGACTATGGAAAAGCCTGACATTACACATCTCGGCGTGAAATGAGCCAGCCCTCATGCTAAATCTCCCCCCTTTGACATGTGTGTGCAGCCGGCAGAAGGGTAGTAAAAATCCGGTTTACTTACGTGTCATAATTGTCTCGGAATCCTTTTGCGAAAGGGTTGTGGTCTATTTTCAGCTGTGTGATCTAGGGAAAAAGAGGAGCAGAGCATACGTTGTGAAAGCCTGAAAAATACACCCCACTGCAGTCAACACGTTTTTAAAGGACCAAGCTTTACTCTAGTCAATCATATTGCCTTTAAACCGTGGGGAAAAAAAGCTCTGACATGCTTATAGACATCACAGGCTAATTTTAAGATTTACGTTGTTGTAAAAAGTACGAAAGAATTCAATATTTAACCCCATATTTTGAGACGTGTTCAGCATTCTTAGTACATGGGTATGAATATATTGAAATCCAGAAATTAGGCAAAACCTACCGCAGAACGGTAACTAGGAGTTTGCATTTGCATCAAGCAAAATAATTAAAGCGAGAATGTGGACTGAACATATGTCATTTGAAAAGGGGGCACTAGTCTGTAGCAAAGCCAGACCACTCCGAAACGCATCCAGGCATTAACGAGCTTTTAATTTGAGGAAGTTGCTCCGTCACCCCCGGCGCAATCAATGAGGATGTTAATTGATCTTTGCAGACTTAAGGCTCAAGCTAACAGCTTAACAGCTAACTAAGCAGTTTCCGACTGGGAGATGAACGCCGCGGGCCAGCGCCCGGCCCCGGGCGGAGGGGCAGGATCGCGCTCGTCCTGGCGGAGAGGCCGATGCCGCTGCGGGCACCCGGAGGGGCTCCTGGGGCGAAGGCGGCCCCAGTGGCTGAGGCCCCCCTCGGGATGGCCGGGGAGGGATGGCACAAAGTGGGAACAGGGAGCCCCATCTCCCGGCGCCGGAGACCCGGAGAAGGGCGGGCAGCAGCCGGGCCGTCCCTGGCGGGCTGCCTTGGGGGGGCAGCGGGGGGACCGCGAGCGAAATAAACCAGGGAATTCTTTACATCGGTGTTTTGGTAGGCGGTGACGGCTATGAACTGCGTCTCGGGGAACGTGAATGTCTGCACTCTGCCCGGCTGGTTGGTATCCTCCGTCCCGTCTTCGTTCACCTCCACCACATGCAAGCGAGGTTGGTACTTGTGAAGGGACTGCAAAACCACCATCTGTCAGGCATGGCAAAAAGAGGGAGGGGGACGGGGGGAAAAAAGAAGGAATTAGAGCGAAAAGGACGAGGAGAGCGATGCCCGCTGGCCGCCACCTCCCCCGGACGGTTGTAGACTTCCCCGGCCTCACCGGACAGCGATGTCAGCTTGGGCAACGCGCTCAGGGCCGACGAGGCCCGTGGCAAAATAAAATGTGAGGACTTTCTCACCACCACCCCCCTTTTATTTTCACCTAACGACACGATCTAAAAATGAAAAAAAAAAATACATGTTCTTTCGGAAACGGGAGGATTTTAACTGAAGCAATACAAATAATTCTGGCAGCGTCTGCGTTCCCCCACTGACCTGCCCGTTGTTGTTTGATGCTCCTTTATTGTTTGTAAGTTTTAGTTTCCCAAAGGATATTTCCTGACGCATCCAGTGGGCTCCCGTGTTGGGGGAGTCGGGATGCATATACACCCGGTTTCCTAAGCAAAACAACAAAAAACACAACCACATCACAGTTCTCGCCTGCAACCCGGTTCTGCCTCTGGATCCGCACACGAGGGCGAAGGACCCCGTTAAGTTACCAATATTTTACTGCCAAAACTCCTTTCATTTTAATCGAAAAGTATTAAAACAGCTTTTTCCGAACACCTTTTGCTTTCTCCTCCACCCTCCTTTTTTTTTTTTAAAAAAAAAAAAACAAAACAAAAAAACCCCAAAAAACAAACCATCACTGGCCCATTTGCGTTTAAGAAGTCGCCAGAGCCAGTCCGCAAAGGCATTAATTAATCATTCTCACCTACATATGTGTCAGGAAAAGTGTTAATTGGAGGAACTTGCCTTGTACATTGGTGTCCGCTTTGCCGCAAGGAACCCATTTGCCTCCCTGAAATCTCCAGTGATTGGGATCCGCCAAAATTACATCCACAAAAATATTGTAGTGAGCCGTAGGGTCGAGACCAGAAATATTAAAGCTTAGGAAAGGGAACATGCGCCTATTAAAAAAAAAAAAAAAAAAAAAA
>VYZT01046843.1:55770-70250 GCA_013400735.1 Pomatostomus ruficeps
GAAAGAAAGAAAGAAGAAAAAGGGAAAAAAGAAAAAAAAGGGAAGAAGGAAAGCAAGCCACCGGCAGCGACAGGCACACGCGGGGGAACTAGCCGTTGTGCTTTATCCTCACGGCTCCCGATAGCGACCAGGAAATAAAAATCAAAAGAAACCCCCCTCCCCGGAGCATCGAGCTTTCCGCGGGGAAGGGATGAGGGCTGCGGGCGCGGGAACTTGCGGGGAGGCAGAGAGGGCTGCCCCAGCGGGGACCGGCTCCGGCGGGGACCGACTCCGGCGGGGACCGGCACCGGAGCTCCCGTAGACCAAGGCAGGGGCCCCGGTGACGGGCGGACGGCTCCGCCGGGGTGGCGGAGGCTCCGGGTGGCTCCTCCGGCGAAGTCCGCGGCTCAGCCCCGACACGCAGAAAGGTCCGCGCGGCGGCTTACCTTCCCTGCTTCGTGATGATCATCTCCGTCTGGTGCCGGTGAAATTTCAGCCAGAGTGGCCTGTTGCACAGGTAGACCTGAGCCTTGCCGGGAACCAGCCCCGGCTGGGTGGAGGAGAACTGGTAGAAAGGTGCCCCTTGGTAGGAATGGCCATACTGCTGGGGGTACGGGTAGCCCGCCGTGGGGTAGCCTTGTGGAGAAGAGTTGGACAGGAGGCTGTTATAAGCTCCGTTGGTGATCACAGGATGATGAGCCATGTAGCGGCTGGGGCTGGCGATGGAGAAGGCTGGGTGAGCAGGTCCATGCTGGCTGGGATAAGGGAACATGGTACTAGGAGCAGAGGCAGCAGACTGGGGCTGGCTGGACTGAGAGAGCAGATAGCGATCTGCAGCAGATCCATCGAAACTGTGACGAAGCTCAGAGACCCCGTCCAAGACGGGAGAGAGTTTATTTCTCTGGACGTCCCCTGGTGTGTCCTTGGAGTCAGGAAAATTGTCTGTATCTGACTGATTCGTCATCCCCCTGGTAATTTTTTTCAAAGGTGAACTTCTCTCCAGGTTGTCAGTGGTCGAGATAATGGGATGATCATGCAAGGCAAGCTCAGATCCGCCTGCATGTGGGTAACTGCTGCTCACATTGAGAAATTTCTTGGAGAGCATGATAGAGGGAGAAAGACAATGCTCCAGCTGCATAGCTCAAGCACCACAGTAATAACCCTTCAGTCCCTGGATCTGAAAGGGCTTCTTAGTATCAGAAGCTAGACATCCTGGGACCCACACTAGGCAGAAAGCACTTCATCTACCAAATGCTTCCCAAACGTTTGATTTACTTTTTTTTTTTTTTNTTTTTTTTTTTTTTTTTTTTTTTTTTTTTTCCTCCCTTCCCAGGGAGAAGAGATTGGCCAATTGACACTATGCAGCAATCAGGAAAGACTCACTTTTGATCTTGCTGCTTGTGGAGAGGATGAAACGGCTTCTGCCATTGGTTAACCGCTGACAGTAATTTAATTAGATAGACATTAATTAGGATAATCACCTGGCTCCTGGTCGCGACGATCATGGCAAATTGAAGGAGATGATTTTATTGTGAGATAGAAGGAAGAGAAAGGGGGAAGGGAAGAGTGTGTTTGCTGTGAGAGCTCATTATTATGTGACCTTTCTAGCTTTTTTATTTTTTTTTGACTACGGCTGGAAAATTAAATCCAAACCCTGCGATTCCCCAAATATTGCGCGCGTGTACCTCACCTTTGAGCGTCAGGGAGGAGAGCGGGTCCTGGGCACTTTGGGGAGCGATTGCGAGGGGAGCGTGGGGCTGGGCGGCCGCTGCCCTCAGGTCACCCCCGCGCTTTGTCCCCAGCGGGGCGCAGCCCCTCTCCCCCAGCTCTTCTGAGCGATCCCCGGCGCATCGCCCCCACCCTTCCCACCCGTGCCTGTTTCGCGGGGGAAAATACACCCTCCGTCCCCGCTGACAGAGGCCGCGTATCATCTCTTTTAACTTCTGAAATAATCATAAGCCCCGCAGCCGAAGTGCCCTAATGTATTTGCCGCGATGTTTACGCGTTCTTTAGTAAATAAATATTTTATCTCGGAGCCGTAATGCCCGAGATTATCAGCAAAAGAGCGTGGAAGGCGTCCACCTCCCCATCCGGCGCCGGATTTCTTTCCTCACGGTGCCTGCTCTCCCTTAGTGACTCAGTCCCGCAGGCAGCTCTCGGGAGGGGCAGATTTTTGGTGGTACCTTTGCCAAGGGCCGCGGCCCGTCTTGGCCGCGGGGTCGATCGGAGCTGAGAAACCCAAAGCACGACGGTGCTGTGGCGGGAGCCTCCGGCACCCTGTGCCCGGGGGCTGTCGGCGGGAGCCGAGGCCCAGGGTGCGCTCCCAGGCGGGCGGGGGCGAGCTTTCGGGGGCTGCGGGCACTCCCGGCTACCGGAGGGAGCGGCCGGCGGGTCCCGCGCCGCGCCCGGGCGAGCCTCGGGCTGCTGAAAGCGGGACCCTCCAAGGCACCAAGATGCGCCTGAAGAGTTCAGGGGGCCCGTTCGCCACCTCGCCTTTGCCAAGCACCAGTCTCAAGTCCTCTTCCTAGGGAAGCCCGAGAATTTAAAAGCACGGAGTTTGTTTTTCTGGGTTTTGTGGGTTTGGGGCTTGGTGGGTTTAGGTTTTTTTGCCCAGGGAGGAGCTCTCCTGTTCCATGTTTCTTAGTATTGTCCCCTTCGTGGCTTGGACTTCAGGTATTTTACAGACCACATCTCTTCCCAGGTGACATCGGCAGCCAGCTTCAAATTTCACTGACAGATATTGCAGCCTGAACCACCGCATAATAAAACCAAACCACCGTATAACTGCCTGAAGCCAGACTGAAACTTTACAAACTCAGATCCAGAGAAGACTAGAAGTAGGATGACTTGTCAAAATGTGTATTTCAATGCTCTCAAATCCTGTGGCCATTTATTTTTCTGTTGTTTAACCATGAGCTACTTTGGTTATTTGGTATTTCATAGATGCCGACATACACACACACTCTGCAAGGAAATTATTCCAATAAGGTAATTTATGAAGCAAAAAACAAGCAGTTCACTGTTCTACGTGAGTGGTTCAGTGCATACAACTTTCCCTACACCACCTTCTTTCAGTGCTAGGAAAACAGTTTCATTATTATCAGTTCTAAGTAATGTTTCCAACATTTGTTTCACTAGTGCTTACCCTTCCCTTTCCCTGTTTGAAACAACAGAACGGTAATGGACTTATATAGGCAGGAGATGGATCGAAATGCAGATAAACCCTCGGAAACGCTGCCCTGAATTACAGAGCTACACCCATATAGATGCGGAGCTGCAATGAATTCAGTGGTATACTGCCAATCACATGTAAGTGCTAATATATGCCAAAAATCTTCAGTGCACAACTCCTAAACTGGTATAATAGGGGGGATATGCAATGGCAGGTGGTGTTACAGAATCGTCATAGAATGGAGTAAGGTTTGCTAATACAATATGCCCGTCCTTTGCGCTGACAGGTGACAAAGGGTCATGCTGCTAATGAAGGTCTGCTCCACTGCGGCTGGAGGCTCAGAAGGTGGCTGCTTGAAAATCTCTTTCTTCCTCCAACACAGTATAAGGGCTGCTGCTTTTCAGGCGACAGCATACAAACATTCTTCCAAATCCTCTGTGTAGCTCCTAAAGCGCTGGACAAAAATAAAGAAGGATGCCCCAAAAAACTGCCTTTTTATTATTCATGTAACGTCTTGGTAAATTGAAAATTGTGCCTCCAAGTTAAACTGAGAAGTGAATAGAAAGCAGGGCACCACAGCACAAGCTTATACTACGGGAGATCTGCATCTCCAACAGACTCCCTTCAGCTACCCTCTGCAAGATGTACATTTGTCAAAATTAATTTAGAATATGTAAGACTCACTGGTTTGTCTCCCTGCTTACACCAGCCTCTCACGCATGTATACACTGCAGCACTGCGCTAGCTCCTCTCCTGTTCTGCAGTGCCATGTTACCCACGACCTGCCAAACTCTGTCTCCCTCGTGGTGTTACACGTGTGTGTGGGAGTAGAGAGCGGCAGGGATGCAGAGCCCCCCTGGCAGACGAGCCCCAGGGCAGGTCCCTCGATCAGCTCCTGCTCCATCTCACCCCCGGTGTGCGCATCCAGCAACGGCGGCGAGGCCCGAGTAGAGCCCTCCTCAACCACCCATAGGTTTGCAGTGGGGATCGCCAGGAAGAACTTCCATTTAACTACACGCAGGCAAACGTGGTTTGGTATGTCTCCATTTTCCCAGCCTGATATTCCACTGCCTACTGTGGGGGCAGAGGGAAGGCCATAAGGAGGGCAGCTGCAAAAATCTGCATGTTTCCCTCTGAAGTAAGTGCACGCTAAATATACTTTGAGAGAGAGTTAGTCTAAATAGTAAAGGTCTAAATAAGAAATTTCAAACAAAAGAAAAATCTTTGAGTGGTAAAGAGTAAGTAAATATGGGCATAAACTAGAAAATAAGACAATTCTATGGGTTATGTCTTTAGTATGCAAGTAAGAAGTCAATTTTTAAAAAATTATCTTCAACAAGAGATGTAGATAGTTTTAAAACATTTGCCAGTCACTACTGCTGTTTATTAAAAAAAACCCCACACCAACAGTAAAAAAAAACCAAAAAAGTTCTGCCCAGACAAAAGAATCAAATCAGCCTAAGCAACATCCAACACTTGAAAAAAAACCCTAATGAAAAATTCCAATCAGCCCTTGCCCAAAACCCAGAGTCACTCCCCAAACCCAGTTATTTGGCTTTGCCTGCTTCAAACCAAACAGCCAAACTACTTGTCTTCCTGCAAGTGTTTCCCTCTCCAGTCAGTGGAAATGGTTTTAAGTGTCATATTCTAGTTGGGACTCTTTCCATATATTTATATATATGGACATCTCATGTACATTCTCTTTCACAGGAGGGTGGGTTCATTGTAACCTAGAATAGCCTCTGTCACTTTAATGTTTATTCTCAGAATACTGCTATTTATGACACGGCTTTTGAGAGTTCTGTGATTCAGTTATCAGCAACTGAATTAATTTTCTTAAGGTCAGTCGTCTTCTGTAGATATTAGGGTTTTAATAATATTCAAAGGGAGCTGACAGAGGAATTTTCAGCATTTTTGGTTTTGTACATCCTCAGAATTCAGCACTATGATTTTTTTGTTTTAATCTCCATGAGAGTAACTGGTAATCAATGGGAGTCAAATTCCAGCAGAGAATTTTTGCTTTCCTAGCAATTAATATCTCAGTAGTTTTGCAGTGGGGAGAAACAAATGTTTACTAACACTTTTTCTAGTTTGTTAATTCCCACTGTCCTTTCTCAAAAAAGACTGCCCACAACTTAAGACAGATTTGTAAATGTATTTTTATTATGTTGCAACAACCAAAATATGTATGTACTACTGATTTTTCCCACAAATATTAAATGAAAATGTAATACATTTTTTCCCACATTGTGTTCTTGAATGCTTTGGAATCTGTGAGGACCCTGACATAAAGAAACTAAAGCAAATGCACAATTAGAGACTGAGAGCTGTTATAGTGCTGCACTTACATTGCAAATGAAGTCAGATGTCTCCGTTTAACCAAATAGAGCCTCAACAGTCTCCGTTTTGTGAGTATTAGAAACAATAAACAAATATACACAGAAAGCATCACAAACAGTAAATCGGTTATTTAAATACAACTGTATCCAACATAGCAGCTAAACACTGGACAATGTTTGAGGTCATCAGCACATCCACATGCTCTTCTAAATGACGTTTAGGGTCCTGAAATACAAAGGATGCCATGAGAGGAATGACTGAAACATCTCTGAAAGATTTCATTTACTTCAAGTCTATTTAAGATGTCTGTGAGCTAATGAACACAGGCCAGTAATGCTTCTAAATTTCCCATTCTAGGAAGACCTAGCAAATGACTGAATTTCCATGAAAAAGATTTATTAATTCATACTAACAGTTAAGTTGAGGATAGGTTTAGGAAGTGAATTCCTATCCAGCATATTAAGAGTAACCGTGGCAGCTGTGAGTCAGTTTTAAGGATAACACACAACATGTGAATTTTACTATACATCTCACTAAGGCCAATATTTTATCTTATTTCTGGTATATTGCAATTTGTTTTCAGATCTTTGCATAAACGTGTTCTAATCCTGTAAAGATTCAAGCATCATTTAACACAGTCTTTGAATAGTTGTGGTGACTGCAAGAAAATTAGCAGATCTATACCCTTAAAACACGAAACATGAACAATGCCCTGTTCAAATGCTCTGAGGATCTGAATGTTAAGCCTGAGCAGTTTTCTGAAAATACATATCCCCACACACTATTACTCAATTGATGTAGGCATTTGTGGGCATCTGTATACAAGAGGATTATTTCTGGTTGAAAATCATACCCAAGTACTTCTTCAGTTTCACCACTGATATTAAATAATTAATCTCCAAATACTGCAAAAATATCAGGCATACCTCAAAAACATGTCTAAACTTTATTACAGTATTATTGTAATAATTCTTGTGAGTAAAGAAATTAAAATACAGAAGAAATTCGTGCATGGGAATTGTAACTTCCTTAAAAATTGAATTATTGTCAAAATGTAATGAACCCATCTACATTTCTATAGAAGAGTGCTACTGAATCCGTGCACGCTGTCCTTAAATAACTCATTTTCAAAGATCAGACTGTTCTCCAATATTCTTTCTGTTTCTAACAAATTATATACCTAATAACATAATATCCCTATTGTGAGTGGCTGCTTGCTTACAAAGTTTTTTATAAAAAACACACTTGAAAATTACTTCACTGAACAATTTTTTAATTTAAAGAAAACTTAAAAACTTTATCAGGAAAAGATTTCTTTTCTTTTTGAAGAACTGTATCAACATAAGAGGTTTTTTCACGTATGCGTAACAACTAGTGAAGCTCAAGTTCTGTTTGAGATGACATCATAACCCTTAAAATACAATCCTTCTTACATATTTTATATGTATATATTTATGTATGTGTAGGTGTGCATAAACTCCATTGTTCTGAATGCTACAGAAATACATGAGTGACTGAACAATAGTGCAGATGTGTTATGACATTGCTGCTAGAAGCTGACACATAAGAGCAATCCAGAATCTTTTAAATTCTTCTACTGCTACTAGCAATACAATAAGTACTGGTTCTTTAAGGACACACTAGATATTTTAAAAGCTATTTCTTGTTTCCATTGCCCTTCTTGAAAACAAGCTCTTACAAATTTGCTTTGCTCTCCTCTTGCTCACAGAAGCACATTTCCTCAACCTTTATGTTGAAATCAAATGCAGAAATAGTCTTCTGTTGAGTCTTTACAAAGACATTATACTCTGACATTGCAAAGGAAGGGAATGAATTGAGTGGGTGTTCTCGGTTTCAGCTGTGGGTCTAAAGAGTTTTCCTCAAACACCAATACAAAGGAACTCAGCCTACCTGCCTGTGTGTGTCTGAGAGCCAAGCACTGACAGTGTTCATGAGCTGGGGACAGAGGTGAGCTGGCTCTTTAGCCATGATAATGTACAAACACCACCCCCACCTCTGTTTCCATGAGCACCATTTTTTACGTGTCTCCACAGTTTGGGTCTCTCTAACACAGACTTGGATATCTTTATGCCTCTTAGAAGAAGTTAAATGAAGAAGAAAAATGAAGAACTACTAAATCTCAACACTGCTCCTCAGCATGTAATAAAAACACACGTAGAACACAGCTTGCAGATATTCTGCTGATTACCTACAGTCAAAGGCCCTGTTTCTTGCCCAACCTCCAACAAAAATAACTTTAGTATTTGAAGCATTGAGAATATCATGCACATAGAACTAAAATCACCTATGCACATGTAAAAAATTAGTATTTAGAATGAACTAAGCATATCATTCCACCTCACTCTAATTCATCACACCTCACCTGCTTGCCAACATTTTTTATTGCCAGCTGTTCAGGTGTCATCTTATCTTCTTCTTCAACAGCCTGTGAAAGAAACACAGAAAAGGTCAGTGTTTCAGATTTCATTTACTTTTCCCCCAAGCCACAGATTCTCAAAATACAATTCTGTTCCTAAAAAAAAAAATTCTCAAAAAAAAAATCAAACAGCAACACATTTCAGAAAGTCAAAAGGAAAGGTACTTCAACTTTTCAGCAGACATGGTTTTAATTACTGAGTGTTAGTGCAAAAGATCAAGGCAAGTACTTATGAATGGTTTTATTGTCAGATATTCACCAAAATGTTATTAAAACCAAAATCTTAAATGAGCCATACCAATAGTTAAAGATAGTTGAAATCAGTTAAAATAGTAAAGCAGAACCAAATCCAACATTATCTATACTGTTTCATCTACTGGAGATTTGATCTCAATATATTTTTATACTGTTTAAAGAAACTTATTTTAATACATTTTGATACTGTTCTGTTGCCTTCAAATACAGTGTCTTCATAAAGTTCATCCACTCACTTAACTAGTGAATGTAATACTGACTTGGGCTCTGGAATGTGTTTGAAATGCTTATAACCTATCTACTAGACCGATAGATAGATAACCTTTACTCTGTTACAGTGATCAAACAGTCCTTGACTGAAGGACTGAAAAACTTGACTAACTGCTCATTTTGATCTACAGAAATCTTATATTCTCTTCACTAAGTAAAAGTACAAAATCGATGTGATTACTCATGTTTCAAAGCAAAACATGTAACTAAACACTTGGACAGTTTAGGGCAAAAAGTCTGGTGGCAATGCCTGAGGAGCTAATGTGGCAACTTCACACAGAAACCATACGGAGTCGACTAGTACGAACTGCAGTCATTCTGAACAAAGCTTGGGGTAATCAATTTCTTCTGAAATTAAGCAACTAATTTCTTCACTTCATAAACACAGCTATAGTTACACTAACATTACAGGATATGAATACCTTGTTATAATTCTTAGCTAATTCTAACATCTCCTTCACTACTGTTTCATTGAGTTTGCAATGTTCACTGTAGTCCTGAAGTGTCAAACCTTCCATCCAACTCTTCTTATGCAAATTTAGCAGCATCTGCAAAACAAAACCTCTTTAGTGCATTCATCATGAAATACTTTCAGAATACTATGAAGATCTCTTTGACAGAAAAACAATTTATAGTAAGAAGAATGTAATAAAAAAATATTGATCTTACAATGTCAATGTTTAAACAGAGGAAATACAATCATCAACTATTCGCTAGAGTAGATGAGAGACTTTGCACACTTTTTAAAGATCAAACTTATGAATCTAAATATGAAAATGAGGCATGGAAATATGGGTCACATTTACTTTGGCAGGAATATTTAGATTTGTTTTCTGTGATTTGTTATTTTTGTTGCAGCTTGAGAATGCACAATTGCCTTGTAGGATGGCTAAGAGAAAATTGAATACTTCAGCTGCCATATGAGGAATAGTTGAAGCTTTTGGCCTCTGACAAAGTTGAAAAATATTTTAATGCTTGGATTATATTAATAAAGTAGTTACATAGACTTCACTGATTATCTGATCTGTCTGCAAGCAACTGACAGTTATGATAAAATAAACTTTGAAAGTGACCAAACCATGACTTGTATGTCTTTGCTTCATTCAAAATAAACAAACATAAAACCAGTACAGTAAAATGTGCAGAGATTTGATGGTGACAAATGCAGGCACTATTACAAATATTTGAAAGGTTTTACTTGATACTTTGATGTCATTCCTGAAAGAGTAAAGGAATAGCTACAACAGCAATTTCTTTATTTTCATGAATAAAGGAAATGTATTTTGTGGATCTCCTGCACACTTAATGACTGTAGGGAGGACCCTTCCAGCAAACCGTTTCAGCGTGCCTTCAATTTGTGAACATTTACTAGACATTTCTGAGAACTGGTAAGCCCTGTAACTGCTATCACTTGAATAAAAGTACCTGTTCCATCCTATGTACAGCTTCCAAAGAAACCTGGCTTTGGAACACATGAACCGAGTTGAAAGTTTGTGTCATAATTTGTGTTAGCAAGATCTTAGCTACTGACAGAAGGAGTCGTAGGCAAACTGCATATGGACAGTTTAGCTAGGCTATCTTGATTTTAAAACTATGGTTTGGTGTGATGAGCTCCTAATCGAATACATGAAGCATGTACTCTTCTTACTACAGATGGAGATAACAGATCACCACCACCATGAGGGGGGTTTGAGATATGTATGAAGCTGCCTTATGAAAGATGTGAGAGATAGTTGTTGCCTCACAGATTAAAGTTTTCCTGACTTGGTCAAGATTATTCTCCTACTTGCAAAGGTAATAACTTACTTATGCAAAGCCATTTATGAAAATACACACTTGGAACTTCAGACAAGACTGGATTTGCCAAATGGTTGCATTTGAATCGAAACAACATGCCCCTGGAAGCTTCATGGACATTTCCTGAAAGAGCTGGTTTTGTTGAATCAGTTATTCTTTTCAGTAACAGTGAGGTCCTGGAAGTCTGATATTGGCCTAAAAACGGTTGTGCATTTCACACGTTCTTTCCAACTCCCTAATTTGCACACATATTCCTCCATTATTTAACACTGGGTTTTTTTCTTATTACTAGCACCTCTCCTGAAGTATGAATTCTGTGAAAAAACTATTCTGACTATTTCATAGTAAACTTTGAGATCAATTTATAACCCTAACAAGGCCGTGAAAATGTACAGATGTATCAGAGAACATACACAGAGGACAGAATATGGCTTTTCAAGAATTAACTTCTGTAGATAATAAATAAGCTTTTTTTTTTCTTCAGTTTGTCTTCCTGGTTGAGACTCTCAAGCTAGATTTTGCTTGTAACTTGAAGTTTGATGCAAAAGTAACAGAAAACACTTGTCAGTAACTCCATATTTCTTCCGTAAATGCAGGACATCACTACTTCCTGATATTCAGTGATATCTTGGGGAGTTCCAATCATACCAACTGGAAGTACCTTCTGTCAAAGTGATTATAGCAAATAAACACCCAACATCCCTTGGTTATACATTCCAGTTTGGAAAACATGATCTCCTAGCTTCAGGAATTCCAGCCTGTGAAAACTGAAGGCAGCTAGTACGCCTTTCAGCTTCATCACTGAAAACTTGAAACTTTGGACAAACTTAAGTGCAGAGAACAGCATGGTGACTTTCCATAAGGTGGACAAAAATGCTGCCAAACTATTCATACGGTCACTAGAATGTGGTTTTGGAAAGTTTTATCACCATGACTATACATCCAAGTGCTTTCTGGAAGAGAAGCCACCTACTCCAGGAGAGTTAAAAAAACTACTGCAAGTAACAGCTGTTGAAATCAGAATATTGCCACAAATCTTAAATAGTTTGTATAATGTTCCTTGTCCTCTGAATTAAAGCTGAAACAATTACCTTCTGTTCTAGTTCATTCTTCCTGTAGTTGATGGTGATGGAATAGTAATGTCTGTTTAGTCCATGGATTAGTGCCTGCAAAATTTAGGGGAGAAACTGAATTAAATCACCCACCACTCAAATGAGCAAATAGTAGAAGGAGAAGTTAATTTCAATACAAACAACTTTAAACATCACTCAAATAAAAGAAAAAACACAAAGAAAAAAATACAGAGACTATAAGGAGATATGAAGTATATATACCTGGTTTTATTTCTCTTTTTGTGTTCATTAACTGACAGTTATGCTTTCTATTTCTAAACCACAGATTTTTTTCACACAGTAGCAACTATAATAAGAAAAAATGCTAACTGCCTGCAAACATTTGACCGGTACATATGCACAAACATATTTCTCTCAAATCCTTCCTCTCTCAATAAATTTGGTTATCACTCCTCTTAAAATATTCTATTAAAATATTCTGTTGCAAACAAAAGATTATTTGCTATCTATTTATTTACAACCACTGTCAACATTCCCAAGTTCATTCTCCAGGGTACAACATGAAGAGAGAGTAGCTGAAGCAAGTAAAAACCTCAGTTAGACAATGTGCATCAAATTAACCTTGGATAGTAAAGCTAATTTTATTTTTTAACTTTAAGTGAAAAAAAACCCCAAACCACCTTTTTCACTATAATTATGCCCTCTGCAAACCTAATCTGATCAACTGAGATTAGTTTTAGTGACAGCTGTATGAATGTATTTTCTATTTTACTCACGCACGTCAGGTATTTCTTTTTACATTTATGACTTAAGGGTGAGTTGTATTAATATTTGGGAGGGTAAAAATCTATGATCAATCCTCATCCCAACTAAAAGAGTCTATTTTTCAAATAAAATTTTACATATGAAGTACGCATTTACAGACAAGATACAATAATTCATACACAAAGTATGCTGAATTAGTGATAAATACTTCTTTGGTTTCAAGCATTCCACCTATTTATGTTTAAATATATATTTAGAGCTATACAAAGTGAATGCATATTTGCATCTTATGCAACTTAATATTTCAGCATTACAAAATTATCTGTATGAAAGCTGAAAATGTTTTCATACATACATTTTAAACAGATTTCTTTTGCAAACACATATACAAAGATACAAAACTACTTGAAAAGTTATGAGAACCAGCACTTAGAGAAAACCATTACCTGCGCAACTTATTTTAATTAAAACCATGAAATACAGGTCTTATCATCAATAAAGAAATTTATAGTTGAAACTATTAGTAGTAAGTAATTTCCACTGCCATTTTCTTATCACACTCAAAATGATTGCATATGAGGTTTTGATGTTGGTGTACAAACTCAGGGGTAGATATTTAGCAAGTTTTCTCAAGCTCCTAAAATTTGACAAATATGTCTGCCTTCTCCCACTATCCTCTCCCTTTCCTCTCCCCTTCCAAAAACTACCCTTTAAAGAGTGGGCAAATGTAAATGGTAAACAACTGTAAAAAAGCTGTTGATAAGGGAACACAAGAAAAAACCACACACACTGAAAGGGAATGAAGCCAAGGCATGTACTATTCTATTATTCTTCTTCCTGAGATTTTAAGTAAGGTCTTAAAATTCCTGCTTCTAGCCAGCTGAAATCAGTATTTAGTTTGCTTCTGTCCTCAACTGGGTCAGAATTTTATTCATGGCTTAAAATAAAAGCAAAAGGGTTCTTGCAGCTTTAAGAAGACAGTATCATTTAAAACTATCATTTTTATCTTAACAGTGACATTTGCAACAGCTCACTGCCAGCTTGCAAAAAATCAACACAAACAAAAACTACCCATTGTAACAACAGAAACCCAAAACTCCAATGGTCAAAATTTGCCATGCTGTAGTGACAGTGATCTTCAAATAATGAAGCTGAACAATACTGCAGGGGTTTCCAAGGGAGAGCATTACACATGGTCTAGAAAAGCCCAGTTAGAAAAGCCCTGACATGTGCAAGCATGGGCTTGCCTACATCCAATCAAGAGTATTAGCTGCTTATTTCATAGTCATTATTATTCACAGTTTTGACCAATTCAAAAATCAAAAGTAAAACATAGGCTCCTGAAGCAGACACTCTTTAATTTTAAGACTCTTTTTTTGCTAACATTTTTATCAACAGCAAAGGGCTTCAATGTATTAGCAATAAAAAACCAACTGATCTTTTGAAAGATAGAGGTCTGGTGGTTTAGGACCTCCCAAAGTATGGCTCTCTTGGAGCACAAATTCAGCCCTTATTTCAGTTCTGCTCTGACTAGTGGATGGTCTTTTTCTTGGATGTTTACCTAGCAAATATTACCTCTATTGTTCAAGTGATGGAACAAAAAGAAGAAACTGGGCTTCATGGTTTCAAGGACATATGCCTTTGAGAATATGTAGTAAGGGGAAAAAGTTTTTTAAAGGAAAAAACATTGAGGCAGAAGAATGACAGGGATAAAAGCATTAATCACTCCAGAGGATGCTTGTTTCAGGACAGAAGCTATTTCTCAAAATAAGGGCTTGCTTCAATGAAGATCAAAACTTTTGTATTTCTAGTGAAATTAAACTTCAGAAATCAAACTTTGAATATTTAAGTTTCACAAATGTGTATTCCAAAGAAACATCACAGCAGAAGTCAATCAGGCATCCATTTTATCCATTGAGTATCTTCCTCCACCATTTTTTCTGCAAATTACTGCATTACATAAAAATTAGAGATTAATTATTTAAGACACAATACAAGGTTAAATCTGGATTACATAATAAGCAAGAACTTCTATAAACTTAGAGCAAAAAGACAAGGAAGAACTTTTTCCATCATTTACTTGAGAGTAACTTGTCTTGAAGAAAGCTGAGATGTTGACAAGCAGCAGTTTTTAAGTTGCAGGACTGATAACAGTACCTGTCTTGAATCATATGTTATGTCATCAATTGCTACTTTTACAAGTTTGCATTTCCATAAATCTATACCTGAATCTTCACTGTACACATTAAATACATGGATTCACACCTAGATAGCTAATTTAGGATTCAATTTTAAACCCTTCACATATACATCTCCATTGATGAATCACATAAATTATAAATGCATGTGGAAAAATGCAATAGAGAGAACAAAATAATTTGTAACCTACTGT
>VYZT01046851.1:0-18187 GCA_013400735.1 Pomatostomus ruficeps
TTTCTTTTTCTTTTTCTCTTCTCCTAATGATGCATTTATATGTTGACATGCCCTGAAAAGTTCTAATATTACATGAAGGAAGGGGACTTGAGGAGGTCTGTAATCTGTTCTCAGTGGGAAACAGAAGATGTACAATCCTTAGGGAAGATTGCAGAGGGGATGGAAGGGCTCAGTTTCTTGCATTAGACAGCCCCAGCTGTATGTGTCATCCAAAGAAGGAAGCACGGCACCTCTAGCAGCTTATCTGCTTCTGTGGACTACCCAGTGATGCTACACACTGCGTGCAGCTCTGAATCAGCCCTGAGACTGCTCTCATATCACACCATTATTGCTCTTACCACCAAGGTCTTTGCGTTCTGAGTTATTTCTGAGCTTAACCTGAGTTATTTTTTCTATTCAAAACCACAGTGGCAAGAAAAATGTTTTTGCAATTCCCACAAAGTTTGAACTTTATGGACTAAGTACAAACTAGCCCAGGCTTCTTTTAAGTCTCTGGCATAGAAAATCCAAGCGTGTTGTTATGGTTGCATGACAAACTCTGCTTTAGATACTTCTAGGGTATCTATTAAGTGGCAGGCTTGTTTTCCCTCACACATTACAGAAGATGAAGCCTTGGAGTCCCATATATCTGTATTCTCAGCTGTGTTGGCATTATGGACCCAGTTATACCCAGCAAAAGCAAAATCTTCCCTGTCAAAGAGCCTGTGATCAGCACACTGGGTAAAAATTACTCAGCTTTTGGCATTTATTCATTCATTCATTCAAAGAACACAGAAAAGCAGGAAAAAGATAACAGGTTAGGCATATACCCATATTTCTTCTTAACTACCTATTAGTCTTTACGTTCAATGCTTGGTAAAGCAACTTATACCCAGCTCTGGTCTGGGAAAAATGAACTAAGCTTCTGCAGTGTGCTTTATTTAGCTAGGTGTAACTGCCGTGATACAGTGACAGCCTTAGGTCAAGAGGATTAAACTGAGCAATACTTACAGCTGCTCATCATACTGTTTCATCCAGGTAGTGGATGTGCATTTGGCTGCCTCTAAATCTTAGAAGAAGTAAGAAGTAGGTTAAGAATCCCAAATAGCAATAACACAGGAGGACGTCACTCCTAGAGATCCCTAGCCTGAGTTTTTAAATCAGGGAAAGTTGTCTTTGGAGTTGCACTGTACAGAATCGGTCCTGCACAATCTTTTTCTTTTAAATACCATGAAATCTAAATGTATTATGCAAAGGAAGGAAAAAAAAAAAAGGGAAGGGATTGAAATCTTGCTGTACATATTTGGTATGCAGGATAACAGGAGTGTTTTAAATGAAACTAGGGTATTAGATGGTGGACTGAGTCCGGTTCTAGGTGTAAAAGCAGAAGAATGAACATAATTCAGAATTTGAAACACCTCATGTTCCAGGGAAGACTGCATCATGAGGTTTTTTCATAAGGAAAAGAGACAGGGGATGGACATGATTACAACCGTCAGATATTTAAAGAGTTGCTTGTTATTCTTTATGTCCATGGAAACTAATGTAGCAGAGGAAAAGAGCATGTGCAAGGAACAGGTGAGGAAGAGTGTTCTAAGGCCTCCCAGGTCTCCATGTCTCATAGTAAGGACTGGAAGAGGATGATCAAGTTAAGGGCCACCCAGATAAGTCAGATGTACGGGTCTATGTGGGGTGCCTTGGAGGTTATGAGGAGGACTGGTCACTATGAGGCTGCTGTTTGTCATCTCTGAAGTGGTGTCCTACTGGTGTTCTCCCTTGCATGTGCAGTGAGATCTTCACTATCTCACAACTTGACAATCAATGCTGGGCCACAATCCTTGCTATCATTAAGTTGTCTAACAGCAAACATGTTAAAACTCTAAGAATTTCACCACTTAAATTCGCTTAATTACTTTAAGATGACATGATGCTATTTATGAATATTAACATGATACCACTTATGAATGTTAACATGCTGCTACTTATGAATAAGTGCATTACAGGTTTGCCATAAATTTCTTACCAGATCAGGGGCTTTTATAATTCCGGAACTAATTTCTTTACATCTTTTGTTCATAGCTGAGGGTCAATGGTACCAGATATCCCTATTCTCCCATCCTTCTTTCTGAGTTTCCCAAATATGAATCAGCCTGGTCTAGAGTTGTACCTGAAGCAGAAAGCTGAAAAGCAGAGTGTATTAACACTCTGCTAATTTGTCTCTCTGGCTGCCAAGCCAAAGCACATGCACAACTTCCTAGCTTGGAGTACAGCCAGGATAAATCTATGACTACACTTACATGAGCAGATACACATTTCTACATCTAATTCCTTTTCATGAACATCATTTTAAAAACCCTTTCCTCTTTCAGGGTAGGAGGGCTCTGTCTTTATATATATCTTAGCATCAGTGTTACTGGAGGCAGCGGGAAGCAGCAGCCATTTTGAAGGAGAATAATTCTTTTTTTTCACTAGGAAAAAGCACTAGCTTCTAATGAAAGCAAGTTTCAGCTCTGTGTTTTTATCGATAGTTCAAACAATAGCAGAGGTAAGAAGCATGGGATAAGGGAGAGTGAGTGTGTAGGTGTGCATGTAAATAGAGTGTGTTGAGAAGAAGTATGAGAGAGTATTTATGACAGAAGAGAGCACGTGTTGGGGTTATGTGGGAAGGGTAGGGAGTCCTGAGGAAGTCTAGCATGGACTTTTCAGCCACGTGGGCTCCTGTTTCACCAGAAAGAGAAAGGCACTTTCATGTGTTTGGGGGAGTCATTTTTTTAAATAAAGATTCCACTAAAGGTGAGAATCGAGACAAATGCCTCAGTTGTGATCTGAGGTTATTGCATGATTTCCCTCAACATTATAGACCAGAAAGGGGTTGATTAGGTTCCTCTGTTGTCCATAGCTGATGTTTGAATTTTAAAACTAATGTTTAGCATTTTTTAATTTATATACATATTGCACTTCTAAGCTCTATTTTGACTATATTGTGTATGATGGTTTTGGGCAGAAAAATACAGAGATGTTTGTTGAGCATGATTTTCAAGCAGAACCACTTCTTATGGAAGATTCTGTTTTGGCAAGAAATCGACAGTTTAAAAAATTGCAAATCAAAGCTCTGTCTATAAAACAATAGAATCAATCATTTCATGAGTCAATATTGAATATATAAGTTAATTAAATCAAACCTTTTAAATAAGTTCATTTTGAAATTCATTACGTTGTTGACTTAATTTTTTTGAATTGAGCTGGATTGTCCTGAATATTCTTGAGGTCTTATTTTTTTTTTTCCTATACAGTTTTAATTTTTAGCAGTGTACGAATATGCCTTAGTATAGATTTCAGATATACGCCATCAATGTTAACTCAATTTTATTGTAGGTTTTTAACAGCAATTTATTAACTGACACACATAGATTAAGACCATATTGTAAGACAACAACTGATATAGACAAATTGAGGCTTAAGTTCTATCTCAGCACCTGTTCTCCCTTTCCCCTTCTAGCACTACATTAAATGAAATGATTAACATTGATCACATCCAGTTGTACCAGAAAGTGGCAAGATTTGTAAAGGCAATTACTTCATGTGGTAGCTTAATTCATTGTCCTGTAGACACCCCTAAAGAGTTGTGTCTCCTGCCCAGACAAGCTTTACCTCTGTCATAAAATTGCCCTTGTGTCTGGAAAATAATACTACCACCCATTAGTCTTCATTTGAGAGTTTTAGGTGATTTTTCAGTTACCTCGGCTCCACCTCAAATCTTGTCTGGTAAATAAAGACTGTGACCCAGCATAAGGAGTGAAAAACAGATTGAATGTACTCGTGGTAGGTTACATTATTGAGGGCATGTGCTTAAGCTTTATTATTATTATTGTTGTTGTTATTATTATTATTTCCCAAGGACTGATAATGTCCTGACCAGGTAACTTCCTGTAAAAGTGTTGTGATGGGACAAGATGAGGGATGATGATGTCATTTTCCTCTAGGTTATGATGGAGGGATGAATCTCCACCAGATTTACGTTATCAAATAGTATTGATAGAAAAGACATTTCACTAATAACTTTGTGGAGAAATCTCGTACAAGCAAAGTACTACTCCAAAACTGAGTCAGGTTGACCAACTGCTCACACATACTTTTGATCAAAGTGAACTCAAACATGACAAAGCACACTGCACAAAGTATATTCTGTTTACCTGCGTAACCTTTGCCTTGCTTTGGCTCACCTCCATCATTCATGAAATGAAATAATCTGATTGCCGTTCTACAGTTTAATGCTGAAGATGAAGTAGAATTAATCTTTTACTTGAAGTATCATTTTTTCCCCTGCATTTCTTGATTTCTCTATAATCCTGGTATTTTAAATGCAGCATTCTTTATAGTAGTTTTTTGGTTTGTTTTATTTTGTTTTTCAAATAAGATTTCTTTGCCAGTGGAAAAAATACATGCTAACTAGCCCTTTCTATTTGGTGGTAGAGCACCTTTTATAACATGATTATTCATATTCTATGGAGAGATAAGAACGACCAGGTAACTGTACTACCTATCATAAATAGAAAAAATCCACAGTATGACACAATTCAGCATGTCAGAAGGGAGAGTTAATGAAATAGAAGTGAGTAAACAGGAGACATAGGAAAGGGATAGGAAGGGATGAAAATAATCCTAATGCTTTTCAACACTGATGAAGCAGTGCAGGGCTGCAGTCATTTGGTGCCAGTAAAGTCTGGTACTGTCCTTTTCCCAATTTCTCCTAAATGTGGAAGGACATTTTAGGGAGGTAGCAGCACAAGTATTTAAGGGATATAAAATAACATTGACAGCCTTCGACTAGGACAATGCTTGAAAGCATATCCAAATATGTGCATGGATACATACACATATGCATGTGTGTCTATACACATGGAGAGGGAAGCATAAACATGTAACATGTAGTTAGCTATATATTTAGTGTGGAATGTTCTTCAGTTTGCTGTTGGAAAAATGACAAGATTGATCACTCCATGTCATCTATACATGTTTGTGGCTTACTGGTTAGAAAAAAAACCCCCAGGTTTTACTTTGATCTGAAAGGTGAGTGAGATATGGTTTGTTCTGATTCATTCCATGTCTGTATAAATATAACCTGTATTTTAGCTGGAGAATTTTTGTTGTGAGTGGATGGAAAATGATGTATGGAACAGAGGGAACATAGTTTGATTTTTTTTTAGGCAGAAGCTGAACAGGCAACATAGACTGTTGGATAAAAAAGCAGTTTAAAAATGTCTCTTTTGATTTGTAAACAGAGAAGATTTAATCTGGAAATCACCAAGGGAAAATAAATACAGTACATGATAGATGTCATTTTTATAGTGTCATTTTTTTTTGACCAGAGTTACACTTTAGCAGTTCTGCAGACATGATAGATGTTCCAGAGGAGTCTTGTGCCTCACAGAATTTTAACTGTAAACCTTTATTCTTAACATATATCTCCTAAGGCAAAAAGACACACCACAATCAACACTAACATCCTTTAAAACTGCATCAGCCAGAAACTACAAGTCTCTGTCAGTTATGATTGCTGCCCATTAATGCAGTCCTTTGTTATTGTACCACCTATTATTTTACCACTTGTCATTAAACCATCCATCCCTAGGTGGTATGAATGAAGTTTGCTTTTTCCAGTAGAAGTAAAATGAAATTTTTTGCTCCTATAAGTGTTATTATCCACACTGCATTGTTTCAAAATCATGCAACTTGAGTGATTAGTCCCATACGGGAAAAGAGAACTAGCAATGGTACCTAGAGATTAGTAGGACATGGATTTGCTGCAGTAAGGCCACTAGAATAAGTGAAGAGCCTGACAGATGATAATTTTAGAGGAATAGTACAGCATGAGAAATGACAGTAAAAAAGTAAAAGAACTGAAAAAAAATGGAGAAGAGAAAGTACAAAGTGAATAGTGGCACTAAATCTAGCAAAGAGTAGTAAAGGAAAAAAGCAGATATCCAGGGGAGTGAATAAGCCTTTAGTTATCCATAAGTGGTCCCATTACCAATTTAGAATTCATTACAAGCATTAGCATGGCAGCCATCAGCATCGTTTCTGGAACCTCCCTAAATGCTTTCTTTCATCCTTGTGAAAACCTCCAAAGCATAGCAATACAGCGCGCCTGGCGCAGTGCCAGCCTACAGCTTCTCAGCTGCATAGCAAAAGCAGAGTTGTGCTACCAGAGCACGGAAAAAGTGGGGCCAGGCCAGCGTCCTCTGCTGTCACTGGGATGGGCAGAGATGGGACCAAGGGGGGCCGTGGGGAGGGAGGCTCATTCCTGCAATGGATGAGGGGACAAGCTGTGTTCTTCACCCCTGCCCTCCCACTGGCACCCACTCAGCCACAGGAGTGACAGCAGCGGTCAGGAAGATCTCCAGGGCTTTGGCACAGCTGCCTAATTTGCTGAAAATCTATTGTTATCCCAACTGCGCCATGGCTGGATTCCCTCTGCTGCCAGATGAAGAGTAAGGGACACTGACCAAATCTCTTGATATTTTGGGCATCTCTGGTTTCATAATATCTGATAATGTGTGAATTGGTGTTCTCAGTGATGCTAGCTCCGAAAGCAACAATGGAGACATGTTCAGTTGAGAATGCTTGTCGAATGGTGTTTGCTGGAAAATACTTTTTTGAGAACGGTTAAACCCTTGCAGAAAGTTCTGCTGAATTTAACTTATTATTTTAATTGATGAAGGTTGAAATATTTTAATATTTGGTAATTTTTTAAAAAATATTAAGTAAAAAATAGTAATATGTTAATAAAATAGCAAAATGTGTTAATAAGTGAGAACATTCAAACGAAAGTGAAAGATATCTTTTTAAGTCAGACAAAATGTTTTGGTTTCCAAGAAACAACCTTTTTTTTTTTTTTTCTAATGTCAGCAGTAAAAGTGGGAGAAATTCTTGAAAAATAGATTCTAAAATGAGAACTATGCCTGTACCTTCTCTGAGGACTGTTACTCTTTGTTGTGTCCTTGGAAGGCATTTGTGCAGATCTCCAGTATCTGAGGCAACGTTGTTGTGGCATTTTGTTTTATTCAGACAGTAGTAAATGTTGCAAATAACTGAGTATCTCTCTCTTAATCAAATATTGAATTTGCCGGGGACACTTAGAGATTCAAACACATTTACAAAGACAGTTGTATCAATACAACATCCTTCATGGTGACCCTCAGAGTGTCTTCAGGGAAACTATACTAACAGCATAATGTTTTCTGAGAAACATATTGTTACCTGTGTAAAAAGAAGCAGACACGTTTTTACTTAGCTGAGGTAAGCTGATGTTAGTCTAATGGTCTATTAGGAAGAATTTTTGAAAATTATGTTAATCTCTGAGGCAATTCTGGTGTAAGAACATATGGCATCCTAACACTGATATCCTTGTTATTCACAATGAGAAAAGAATTTTTGTCTGAATTCTGAATCTAAACTTTTGCATTTCAAGAAGTGTAGCAACATTGTTAATGTTGGGCATTTTACAGTGCATCACAGAAAATTGGTCTAATTTCCCTTCTGACCTCATGCTTTCACATCCCTGGGTCAGACTTACATAGCTAGATGCCTTGATAGTCTGAACATTGAAATGTCCGGTGTCCTGATTATGTTTCCTTCTCTTTCATCTAGATTTCCAGATAAATATGAAGAAATGTTTACTGCAAATGTTTCAACTTTTATAATGACAAGTGATATTCAAAATGCAGTTTAAAATACAGACTTCTTCCTGCTTATCCCTTCTGTATCCATTAGGCACCATTCTGTGACAGTGACAAATTGGATGAGAAATAATACAGACTTGGTCTTTGTTGGCATTTCCATTAAGGCATTTTATGTTTGAAAGTGTGGGAGAAACCAGCAGTTTATTTGGGTGAGTCTTTGTGTGCTGTCAGGGAGCAGCTGGTGCAGGCTAAAACATTGGTCTTTCTTTCCTTTCTCTTTGCTTTTCATTTCATCTTGTTGCAGCAGAACAGCATTTTTCATAGAACTACAGAATGATTTAGGTTGGAAGAAAACGTAAAGATCATCCAGTTCCACTCTCCCTGCCACAGGCAAGTGTCCTTCCACTAGACCAGGCTGCTCAAAGTCCCATCCAACCTGGCTTTGAACACTTCCGGGGTGGGGCATCCACAACTTCTCTGGACAATCTGTTCCAGTGTCTCACCAACCTCCCAGTAAAAAATTTATTTCTACCATCTAGTCTAAACCTACCTTCTTTCAGTTTGAAGCCATTCCCCTTTGTCCTGTCACTACATGACCACTACATGCCACTCCAGCTCTCCTACAGGTCCCTTTTAGGTACTGGAAGGCTCCTCTATGGTCTCCCCAGAGCCTCCTCTTCTCCAGGCTGAGCAAGCCAAGTCCATGTCTGAACTTAAAAGAAAGAGGTGATCTCCAAGAGAGTCCTGCCTGGACCTGGTCTGTGCTTGGAGCATTACAGCAAGCACAGTGAAAATAATGGGAGTTCTGGAGTTCCAAAGCTGATATAATGTACTCAGAGTAAGCAGTGGCTAAATACTGAAGTCAGATAAAGCAGTGCGAAGCAGATTTGGGAGTTAGTGTAGCAAAGAAATGGGAGGCAAGTGCATTCAAACAGGAATGTTTACAGCACTGGTGTAAAAAAGTGTGATTTCAGCAGTAACATCCTTGTAAGCAAATAGAAGCAACATGGGCATTAGTGAGATCAGAAAAGGTGTGGTTACAGTAATGAAGTCTTGAGCTGATAAATCTAATGGTGACTGTTGTTATTGCTGTGACCATTACTGTTATTGTTAGTGTTTGCCTGAATAGGCAAAAGTGACCAAGTACTGTGTTTAGGGGGAACAGAGCAGCCAGATCTGGATTTTACAAACAGGAGGCAAGGCAGCAAAATGTAGTGTCTAAGTACATTTTTAAATATCCCAGTAATATATTTCTAGGATGGCATTAGTATGTTATTGTACACCAAATGAGTCTCAGAGGAGCTACCTACTCATGAGCTCACCATCATATTTCCAGCTTGTCCCATCAGTCCCCCATGTGTTTTACATCTGTTGTAGAAAGTGAAAGCCTTATTTCAAACCAGGCCTTATTCTTTTTAGATATTAAATTGCCCGAGTTCAGTGTAGACAGTTTAGTTTTTTCATTGTTTATGTGCAAAAGAGGGATTCCAGAGGAGGAAAAAACCCAATATATAAAAATTTTATTCCTGCTTGGGAAAAGCTTATCATCTAAGATGTACGAGTGTCCTATACAACAACTTAAGTGATAGATAGTATAAGGTATGTAAAGCATATGGAGGTGTTTACCACTACAAGTCCAGGACTTTGGCAAGTGTCTCCTGGGCAGAACAAGGGGCAGTGGTTTTGGAGAAAATGAGAATGTCTGTGGTAGTTGAGAGCCTGGGAGGAGAGGCTCATCTGAGAAAGGGAGCACAGGGAAGAGAATTAAGAAAGTTTCCTTTGAATGATGATTCATTAAGCCAACAGACATCCTGCTAGGTCAGCAGGCCTTGGTTCCAATGAAAGAACAAAGAGCTGAAGAGCCCCTCACTATATCCCAGTTGCTGGTAAGGTGAAGATATCCTGTGCCCTCAGGCAAGGATGCTGAGTCAGAGGACTGGCCAAAACCCAACAGTTCTGCTTTTTTAAAAATCTCAAGGTGGTTGAGATTGACGTGAGATGTCAGCGCACACAAGATGGAGACTTTGTGATAGTTATCACTGAAAGAATATGATTAATCCATTAGCCAGTGAAATAAGGCTTTTATGGGGGAGTGACCTGCACAACATAGTGAGGATGTGGGTCTGGCTGTGTGAGTACATTGTGGGTATATGTGAATGTGAGGGTATCAACTAGTGTATCTTGTCCCTCTCACAATGCAGCCACCAGCTCTTGGACAGGGAGTTCTTGGATGGGCAAACTGGATCCTTGCTCTGCCTCTCCTCCAGTTAATCTCATCAGCACAACAAACCCAACATGGCTGCCTGTCCTCATCAACATTACTATTTGTTACTTGCTGTCATGCAGCTTATCCAGTGAGGAATTTGTGCCGCTCACAAATGGAGTTGAGGAAAGGTAGAGCAGTACAGCAAGGGAGGAGGGAAGCTGGCTGTCTTTCCCTTTTTTGTACTGCTTTTCACTCCAAATCTCTGTGGCTGAACACAGCTCCTTCCCCCATAGGAATCCTATTATTTCACTTTGAAAATCTGGTAAGTCTGCTCATCATTAAGTTAAATCAGGATTCCCTGTCCTGTGCCTAATGTGTTATGTGGGGAATTAAGTAATGATGCTTAAAATCCCTTCTAATTTTAGTTTAAATTCTTCTCTACAATTAAATCTTGCTTTCTTGGCAAAATTATTCTAGATTATTTTAAACAATCAAATTTGCTGCAGACACATGCTCATTTGATATGCTGAGCTTTGCCCTCCTCTCCCAATCCTGGAGTGACTTGGAGCCATGTGTACTCCTTGCCCCCTGAGAGAATATCTCAAGGACAAGAAAAGCTGTCAAGTGACAAGAACAAAGCACAGGGAAGTGCTGCTTGTCCTTGCTCTCCCACCCAGTCGCTAATAAAGAAAACTAATAATGCCCATTTTAGGTAGCTGCTTCTACAACTCTACTCTCATTATTTCAGTAAAGCAGTGTAAGCTGCCAGCTGCATCTTTTATACCTCCAGACACACTTTGCAGAAGAGCTCTTTGCTGCTATTTTGAATGTGAGTTTCCCCCTCCTCCCTCTTTTCTTCATGTTTCTTCTCTAGATCCTGACTGAAAGGAGAGTGGAGAAAGCTCTGCATGCATGGCTGAGGACGACAGGCAGGGCAGGGGGTGAGCAGCAACAATCCCTTCTATTACTTGTGTCATTTTCTCACTTCCTTACTAATACCCTGATAATTAGAAGGGTTCTTATTAAGCTTATCCTGGTTCCTTGGTTTAAATGCTAGCTATTTGTAATATCCAGAGGTATCCTGCTGACTGCTGTTTTGAATAAGAGCATTTCTGCTTACACCCCCAAGGCTTTTCAGCTCCAGAGCCGTTTGGGCAGTCATCTCCCAGCTCCCAGTGTAGCTCTGACAGGGAGTGGATTCTGGGAATGTACAGAGTGGCTCTGTAGGGCTGCAGCATGAGTGCTGCATCCTACCTCCTTTAGTGCTGTCCCTACTGGCCTCAAGCCAAGTTTAGCCCATGCTGAACACAAGAAGAGTCCAAGTATTTTTTGGCAGAAATACAAACCACTTGGAGCACTTTGGCGTATGGATGTGAAGTGTTTTACAAGCATTCTTAGAAGCCCAGCACAGCTCTTTGTATCATAAATTTTTGTACTGTGGACAAGCCTTGAGAAAATACCTAGGAGAGGAATGGGAGGCAACTGACAGCATAATTACTGGCTTGGGGAAAAAGGAGGCCAGAAAGAGAGGGGAGAAGAGATACTTGTTGATTGGCCAAAATTTTAATAGCACAGTTTGACCAAGAATTGGAAATCAGAGAGGAACTGAGCTCATTTCCATTTTGAGGCTTGTTTTTCCTTACTGATAACAAAACCTAAAAATTTGCCAAAATCAAAATAATTTGATTTTATGAAGTAGAATATTTAAATTTACTAATACCCAAATTTCCCCAAATTTCATTTTGGATTTAGACTGATTATGCTACCCTTATTTTATTGTTACTTCCATACCATACAATCCTCTAATCTCCCTTTGATTTGCATGGGGACAAGACAAGTTATCTGCAGAGACAATATTGTATTTCTGTCTGTACAAAGTCTCTGCATCATTGCATTCTTCAGCATGCTAATATTGATACTAGTATTTTCTGCATGAATTTCCACATTTTTATTTCTCAGCTGATGCCTTGGATGCAACCACAATTTAATTCCATCAGAAGTGATGACAAATGTTCTTTGATGAATCTGAAAGATGATATCAGAATACACTTTTTGTGCAGCACTCTCATAAGTACATCAACAATCTATTTCTCTTGGCCTAATGAAAACGAAAAGTTCCTGTATTAGAGAAACCTAAAAAGAAAGTGACTCCAATGACTTAAATTCTTGTCTCAGTTTCACGATCATGAATCTGGAGAGAGAAAAAAAATTAAGTAATATAATTTTTTTGTCTTGCCCATCTGTATCACTCGAAGACTCACTGGTTAAGTTTCAACAGCTGTGAAGCAGGACATATTTGTGAAGCTGCTTGAAGATTAGTGGGCACTCAAGACAATAAAGCAGTGATTGAATGGCCCCAGTTAACAGGTTTTATCTTGGTAAGGAACTTATTCCCATCTGCCTTAACGAGTTTAAAAGTAAAAGAAACAGAAACTGTCAAGGTCTCCGAAGATGTGGACATCACTTCTGAATGTTAGCAGGGAATTTGCACAGAACTGAGGAGGCTCAGGAAAAAAATTAGAGTCCCTGCTTAGCTCTGGTCCCTCTGTTGCGTTCAGACCACACCAAGCACATTCCACTGCTACTTGACAGCACGGAATATCAAGCCAAACTAAAGCAAACGGTTAAGCATCTTTATACCCACTGCTTGTCAAACAGGACATACTCTCAAACGTAGGGCAGCGAGCACACAGAGGTGTTCTGCCTCCAGTAAGCCCACAGAGACTACGTATGCTCTCCCTACATGCTGTTCCTTTACCACATGGGGGACACAGGTTTTGTGGTGAGTGAACTCAATGATGCTCCCTACTCACTCTTGCTATTTCTTTGTTGAGAGGACAGGACAGGCCCTGTGTCGAAATCTACAGCTATTTACTGCTTTCCTATGTCTTGCAAAGGAAATCTCTTTGTTTCCTATAATTAATCATGTACTTGCAGTTAGAAAATGGTCCTGTGATATTACTGGTCTATTAGAGGAAACTGGGAGCAGAGAGACTGTATGAAACTATGGGAGGCAAAAGAAACTGGCTGAAACTATGGGAGGAGAGAGAAACTGGATGAGAAACAAGTATTCAAGAAGACTGAGCATTATATGTGTTTTTCTGGCATGGTGGCACTAGGGAAGTCTTTGCACAAGATACGGATGTTTCTTCTCTGAACAAAGGAGACGCGCTTCTTCAGTTCTGCATCAACTTCTGCCAGTGAATCCTCAGGAAAAGAGAAGAAAAAACATTGGACTTCGGAAACATAAAACAACTTTCCAGAGGCTGGAAAGAAATGTGAATGCATGGCCCCAGCATGGGGAGAAGCAGCACAGTGCAGGCTGTGAAAGAGAGTGCAGTGGCTGAGGCTCCCCTCCTCTGCTCCTCCCTCTGATGGCTGCTCCTGAGTTCCAAGTTACTCTAGGTCCTGCTTCATCACAGACCATCTGGCAGCTACCCCTGGGAGCACTGCTTACTCTCTGCAGCTAGAAAGAGATGGGATATCTTGCTCATTTCACCAGGATTTACCGGCAGGGCATATTCAGACTGCAGCTTGTTAAGGAAGACTTGCAGGAACATTTTGTCCCCTGGATCTGAAGGACTGTCAGTGTTCAAGGGGGCAGTGGGATCCTTTGAGGAAGGAAATGATGACACTTCTAGTATTGGAAGATGATCATGCATAGACTTAATTGCAACCTCTGTTTAAAAATATGCTGCTAGAAACTTTAGCAAGGTGCAAGAAAATTTTTAAGGCAGTAAATAAAGACAAGCCTTTAGGATGATTCCTTCAATTATTCCCAAACTCTGGAATGTGTGGGAGGAATTACTGATACACAAACTTAGGAACACTGAGATGTAGAATACAGGCTACTGTTGATAATGAAAAAATAGTGGTA
Organism: Pomatostomus ruficeps; assembly: GCA_013400735.1. NCBI lineage: Eukaryota > Metazoa > Chordata > Aves > Passeriformes > Timaliidae > Pomatostomus > Pomatostomus ruficeps. Next base: position 13,745 of record VYZT01046851.1, read on the forward strand.
TTGATTGCTCCACCTTCAACAAGTAGGACAGGGAACTATAAGACAAATAGGGACATCCCTCCACATGGTGAAGAGACAAATATCAAACATCAGTAAAAATTAAAAATAATTGTCATATATGCTTAGTATTTGTGCTTTGATGTAGACTGAGAGAAGGCAATTTAATCAATTTGTTATACTCTGTGTGATATGCATGTCTCAGAAGTTTGTTGTTTTGAAGCTGGTTTAAAAAAAAAAAAGAAAGAAGTCAAAGAGATTTCATTTACAGATAATATGCTAAAAGTCTGTATCAGAGAGGCCTAGAAAAATATATTCGTATGTAGACAGTAATAGAATTTAAAGTTATAAGACTAGAGGATAACATGGTAATGAAGTTTGAGCAGACAGGTAGGCAAGATTCCTTTTAGTGTATGGCATCAACATATACCATTCCTGTCACCTGAAAAATATTGTTTATACACTCCAATTTTTTCTTGTGAGGATATCTGGACTATTTGTTTGTCTTTTTTGATGTGTCTGCAAACTCTCCTTCCTTACTGATGCTCTATTTTTTAAATATTTTGAGTTTGGTTTTGGGGTTTTTAAAAGATTATTAATATATAGCAAGCCTTGCATAAAATCTCTGTTAGAGCAATATATTAGACTATGAAATCTGCCATACAAAAATAAGATAAAGACAGTAGATTGCTATTATAAAAGTGTGGCCAGCAACAATTCACAGCCACAGCAAATGAAAAACTGATGCTGGAAATTGGCACATTGAGACATTCTCACTGTTCAAGTCCAATTATCTCCTTGGTAACAAGTTCTTTCATTCATTACATATTGTGTTGTCAGAATAAACCATGTAACAGTACTGTATCTGGGTCTGTACTGCTCCTGCAAATATGGAATATGGAAGCCTAAGTATGCAACCTGCTAACCATTTCCTTATGCTTGCTGGAAAATTAAAATATCCACGTGAATCAGAATCTGTCAGACTACAGTACTCTTCATTTTTCACATGTAACTTTCTTTTAAAATACAAGTCCTCAGAAGTTAATGGGTTCTGAGTTATTTACTGTCTGGTGAAAGAAAAAAACTCCACCTGGCCATGATTTAGAATACCCCTCTCACCAGTAGATTGTGATTTTACCATGCTAATAACCACATTCTAATGAACATGTCTTATACATTTAAAGATTTTACAAAAGTTGAGTGGACTTTACTCAAAGCACAGGTGAAATAAGCTAAGATGATTTACATAGCACCCCAGACTCGAATTAAAGGGTTGCAGCTTTGTGTGCTGAAGGTATAACTTGATGATGTTGATTTTGTGGGTTTTTTCCTCCTGATTCCAGCTTGACTGTAATTAAGATAATGGTTGCTGGGGGCTGGGAGTGGAAGAGGCCATTCATTCAATAATTATCAGGTCTAGTGTCAAGGAAACTGCTATGTGTGAAAAAGAACAAGGCAGACCTGGGCTATTATTGCCTTGTGTATGCTGCTATCTGTTTTGGGCCAAGATCCAAAAGCATTTTGTGGTCTAAAACAGCATCCAGAGATTTCAGCTGGGATAGGAGCCCATTTCTCTTTGTTGCACTAGCACATAGGAAGAGATATTCTGACACCCAAGAATTTTCAGTCTTGCTACAACTACAGACTTTGGAAAGGGGTTGGAAAGATGAAGGCAACTGGGACTGGAAGACAGCTTGTATGTGGCTTTGACATGACATCTCTTGTGAAGTCATGGAAGCAGCGAAAGAGAATACCAGAATATTCACTTCTCAGCTGGTTCCTTCTGGACAGACAAGGAATCTGAAATATAGCTTTTGGAGCCAAGGAATAATATCATATAATGCCAGTACAATTAGAAACCAAGAAAGACATAGTATAAGAATGATGGCTATGGCTCCCTTGTGTAGGAGAGAGTATTACCATTCGTAGCAGGAGTTATGTACCTTTCAGGTTAGAGCCTGCCAGCCTGCTTATATCCTGCTGCTAAGTTATTGGTATTAACTTGGCATGTTCTGTCAGCCATTACCTTCAATGTCAATCCTAAGCTTTTCTTGGTAGTAGTAAAAGTGGGAGCATTAGGACAGACAGCACTGCTGTGCATGAAGTAAATAAGTCTGCCCTCCTCTGATAAAAACTGCTTCCTTTTAGAGGAATGTTTGCTGCTGCAACTGCTAATGGCACCCCATGCAGGGGTAAGTGAGCTGAAGGGAACAAACTAGTTAAGGCATATAGTTACTATAAAGTTATAAGATTTTAGGTTGGTTAGGGAGAAAGTAAATTGAGGAGTGAGTCAAGGATGTGATACGAATATTAGTATTCACAATATGTCCGAAAGACGAAATAATCCGAATGTCCCAGAGAAAACAATGTCTCTCAAAGTCAGATGAAATGTCAAAACCAGTGCATATGTGGTTCAAAAATGCTGATGGGAATGTAACTGTATCAACAGCTACATGTATGTGAACCCATGAACATGTGATGATTTCATACAAAGCAGATATTTCAGTGTGGCTCCTCTCATCTGCATTGCATCACAGACATGATGCTTGCCTGAGCCCTGCTGTGTATGGTGCAGCTGACCCACATCTGGGCTTACCCTGGCATGTGCAGTTGTGTAGTTTTATCCACAAGCACTCAAAAATGTTCCTAGCCTGAAAGCTCTTCAGCTACACTTAAGATGTATATGTTGGCTGACAAATGCACACTCTGGAGTGTGTAAATGGTTACTTAGGAACAGTTGCAGTTTCCTTCGCCAACTTCGTCTGGAATGTTGCCTGAACACAGGGATCTTCTCAATTGCAAGGACTGCCATGATTGTGGGACAGTACGTCCATGAAGAACATGATATACTGAACTCTTCAGAGGAAACTGCCACAATCAGAAATCTGATCTAGGACTCTATGTCATTTGGGGTATTTCTGTTTTATCATCTCACAAAAGGGAAAAAAATCAGTCATAGTGCTCCTTTTCTGCTAACCCTTTCCAAGTTTAACATCAATGAGACTTGCTATTTTTTTTTTCCATGATAACTGTAAAGAGAAGAGTTTCTCACTTGGACATGCTGGGAAAATGTTTTAACACAGAGCAAAAAGCTCTTATAGATCTAAGGAATAGATCTATAAAGGTCTGGGAAAAGTCTTTCACAACTGGACATTGAAGAGGTTTCTCATATAATCATATAATAATAAAAAAAAGAATTAGTTTTGTAATATCTTGTTTTCTTCTCATAGGTCCTGATTACTGTTTCAGTATTACACATGCTGTCATGTGGAAGAGAAGAATGATATCAGCATTTATAAAAGTAACTTGAGTGATCATTCAAATACTCCCCATATAATGTAAAGTGTACAAAGAATGTCAAAAGATGACCATACACTACCCACTGGAGTCTCAGTTAGATAAGAAACTGCTGATTCCAAAACGCACAAAGTTTTCACTCCCCAAGGCAGTGATAATGCCACCTAAAATACCACTGTATTTCTGAGATTTGAGCTGCTGCTGTCCTCTGTAACTTCAGATGTATTTTAGGATTACTAGTGTTGAATTTGTAAAGAACTTGAGGTTTAATACAAATATTAGAGTCAAAAGAGAATTACAGAGATGCATATTGCAGGGTGCTTTCACAAGACTTTGATACTGGAAGCTAAACAGAAATTAAAGTACTTCCAAAAGGAATTTGAATAGGGAATAGGGATTTTCCCAGCCCTGTAACAAGTTTATGAAATCTGTTTGATGTGTGTTTTTGAGGAGGACAGAGAGCCCCATGTTTAAGTTTTGAAATCATTTAGAGATCCAAGTAGGGCAGTATTAACCTTCCACATTGACTCTTCTAATTGCTGTAGGATCTCAGTGACTTTTAACCACGGACTAACCCTGTCTTCCATGATTAAACCATGGCAAAATTCTGATTAATAAAAATACTACATATCCACCATGGGTTTTAATAGGGCTGTAAATTCTAGGCAGGTGGGAATTTATATCAGCTCCATGCAATTTATACAGGTGTCTTTTTCATTGTCTTAGCTAAACACTGATGTTTTCTGCTAAATTAAAGGCATTAAAGGAGTTGGTCCTGATGAGACTGAGGTTATACTCTTAGGCTGACAAAATGGAGGTTTTTCCCTTTACTAGTGAAGCTGCTCCATTTCGTGTGGTCTTGACTTTCTAAATGATCCTTTTTCCTGTGTTTCTCCAACAATGATGTAGGTCTTAGTAGCTGACAGTGTTTTAAATACAGCAGGGCTTGATCAAAGCAGATCTAGACTTTCAAAACCTACCTTTATTACTCGCTCATATTTCTCCTATGCAGGTTTTTCTTTCTGCTGGTATGATAGGTCCTGGTGGTGAATGGTAGGATTTACCTCAATGGGGTAAATGACTCCAGGCTTTTCTTTTCTTTTCTTTTCTCTTTTCTTTTCTTTTCTTTTCTTTTCTTTTCTTTTCTTT
>VYZT01046856.1:0-13169 GCA_013400735.1 Pomatostomus ruficeps
TATATAATTCTGAGTATCTGGCACTTTTAGTAAAGTGAGTGCTTTGCTTGTCTAACATAATGTTTACAACCTGTACTGAAAGTCTGAAGCTACTCTGGTTATTGTTCATATAAATCATTTCCATCACTTAAAGCATGAAGGAGAAATAAGTTTACAGTAAAATAAATAGTTTCAGAACCAGTGTTCTGCCCTTTACTTGTTGTGAAATCAGATCCATAAATTGAGTCCAGACAGATGAGGTGGTTGTTTTGTTTACATTGTCAAAATCAATGCTAATTGCTGCATATGCCAGCAGCTCCCATCCTGTTGTAACACTGAAGAATCAGAATGTGGGTTGATACATAAATATGAATGTATTTTCTTTCATGGAGCTTTAATTTTTTGCTAATGACTTGTCTGTGTGCCCCAATTCTGGACTCCCTGTAAGAGGCAGTAATAGTAATAAGCCCTATTATTTTATTTAAGTGAATGATGGTTTATGTGTTCTATACATGGAAAATGTTTTATTGTACAGCAAATCATAATAAATATCTTAGTAGTAGGTCAGAATCGGATGTTAATTTTCTTTTTAGGGTGATAAAAACCTACTTTGAAAAATGTTGCACATAAACTTGCATTCAGGAGGTGAACATCTGTGTTTCTCATTCCTTAGGTGTCCAAATGTGTCAGGCATTTTTTCGTTTGTGTTTTAAATACAGCAAATCTCATTGGCAAGACAAAAAAAGGGCTTTCTTGCATGTGCTCATTTTGGAGTTCTCTGTTACTCACTTAGCGTAAACTGTTTGGTTTGTTTGTTTGTTTGTATTATTTTTACTATTATTTAAATGCTCTTATCCTTTAGCTGTATTTTTGTTCTGTTAAGTCTAAGTCCAGATGAATTCACAATATGGAATGTGTCCCACCTCGTGAGGAAGGGCAGGACCATCCCAGTAACTGGAAGATCACATGCTTCTCAGCACTGCAGGCCCTCCAGGATTATTCACATCCCAGCAGGATGTGAATGCAGAGGCCTTAGGTCTAGCTCTGTGCTTTAGCAGGCGAACCCTGCCAAAATTGGGACCCCTATTTAAAAATATAGTGTGGTTTAAGTCTATGGTTCTGGAAGAATTTATACAGCCTCGTATCTTCGCAACATTAGCAAAATGAAAATAATGTATCTGTAGTTAAAAATAATTGTGGAAATAATGTAGTTAAATTGAAAGCTGCATAGCTGCAGAATGTAAGCTTGTAGTACAAATGAGCACAGACATGAATTTATGCGGTCTGGATAAGTTGCCATGGACAATAGAGTGCACATCAACATCTTACAATTTATGTAATAAAATATAGAATTGCAGCTTTTTTAAAAAATCAAGACCATGCAATGAGGAGAAAATGAAGGATTAAGAAATAGTCTATCTTTCTTCTTTTTTCGGCTAATGAAAATGGAACCATAAAATGCACATATATTATGTAGATAAAAGGGAAACAATATGGAATTTCTAAAGTAATTGTAGTCTTTCCCCTTCGTTCGGAGGATAGTAAGTTAACAGAAGCAATCTGCTTATTTCACTAGGCTTGCTTAGTCCCTTGGCTCTCAGGGACAGCAATTCAATAAAGCTGCACAGTACTGCTATTAATATTACCACTCATACTTAAGTACTTAACTGAGGTTTAGAAAGCCATTGAAGCTGTTACACAGTGGTGAATATGCCTTCTGGTGAAAGCATGTGGAAATTGGATGATGTTGGGAAAGAATATTAACCTCATATACTCCTTGTCTTCTGTGGGAAATTCCTTGATACTATATGGGACTAAACAAATGAACATTAACTGAAACCAGTATTCAGAAAGTCCTGTCACCTAGACTTTTAGGTTTCTTTAATATTTAGTTGATAGCCTTTTGTGTTTTTAGTGTCATCTTATTTGAAAGGTTGTGAATAGTTCCATGTCAGGGAATCAGCATTATCTTAAAACCGATGCTGTACAACAATCTTGCTTTTAACACCATCTGAAAGCATGTATGTGACCTGTGGTTTACTGTCTCCTCTGAGAAAAATACAGAAATTTTGATGATGTAGTATTGTAAACTAAATACATATATATGTATAGTAATTATATATGTAGTATGCCTGTTATGTTCTCTGGTAGCTGTTTTCTTTGCAATGAATGACAGATTTTTAAGTGGCAGTGTTGTGGAGAACAAATAGGTGTTATGAAATCGTGAATTCTTTGAGCATAGTGTATTTTACCATGCTAAATAATTGCATTGCTGTGCATGTGGAGGCTTGGATGGCTTGTACAAAAGCCCTGCCTTGAAGGGATGCTGCCTGTCAGCTTTGAACAAAACTTGCTTTTGATACTTATCAAAACTTTGTAGTACTGAAGTTACTGTTTTTCCTTGTTAAAGTGCTGGGTAATGAGTATGGTGATTTTATACTGAAATGGAAGCATCTGCCTCTTTGTATGGAGGACGTGTTACCAGAGCTTGTACATCCATATATGCAATTTGTGGAGGCCACTTTTATCATGACTTATCTGTGTTTTATTTTTAGACTGTTTGCCCCGCTTCTTGCTAGGTTAATTTAAATATATTGTACTTACCTCTGGAAAGCTATCAGTTCTTTATTAGTTAAGTCATACAAGCTAATATTTACTGGTTTAAATTTTACAGAGCTATAGTATTTAGCTTTTAAACAAAATATTACACTAGGATAGTTCATTGTTTTCCATCAGTTTAGCAGAGGAAAAAAAGAATTCTCTCTAAACAGAAATAAAATCTCCAGAATGGAAGTATATTATTAGATTAATATTTTAACTGTGGAATGTAATGAGAAGATTAAATGTCTAATCAATTCTTTTTCTCTCAGCAGTGGTTTGTCTTTCCTGTCTCTAAAGTTTAAGAGAATCACAATTCTTGGCTATTACCTGCGCTTTGAAGGGTGTAACCAGTCTCTTCAAAAGTTCAAACTTTTTTCTCTTATGACTCAGGGTTAGCCAACCAGTGAAGTGAAACTGGGAGGTCTCCATAATTTTGCGCAGAATTGAGGGCTGTTTATATGATAAGAGAAGACTGCATCAGTTTTTACTGCTTTTTATTTAAGGGCAAGTTCAGTATGAGGTGGATTTTTGTACTGTTGTCAGACCACAATTTTTTCACTTACTGAAATCAGATGATTAAACCCTATTTGCAGTAAAAATGGTTTGCAAACAAATGGTGTTTACATCTCGAGGTACTTTGATCTGTCTATGGGAGTCTGAGTCCTGAATGAGCTCTCATTCTTTTCGGTAGCTATAGAGATTCCTGCTTCAGTTGAAGGAGCTTAGTTGCTTATATTGTGAGTTCAGTGTGGAGACAGTTTACAATTTGACATATGGTGTTAACATAAAATTGGCAATGCTTAACCTTAGTAGACAACCTGTAAACTGGTAATTCAAAAGCTGCTGCTACAGCCGCTACTATCTGCTTGCAGTGATAGCATTGCCATTGAAAAAGAAAAGGATATGCCAGCAGGTCATAGTGTAAAACACTGCACCTGTCCTAAAGCCTCCTTACCCATGATTTGGAGTCCCTTGCCTAAAGAGAAAGACCTAAACAATCCACTTTCGGTGTCTTAAATACTGACAGTAAAAGTTTTATAATAGTGGACTAATATTACAGCATTATTTGAGGAACAGAATGCAGCTTTCAGCCACTGCAGGCAATTCTATATAATCAAGAAGTTTGTACCACAGGGGGGGATAATTTTTCAAGCAAGAGCTCGTTCCACATATATGCTTGTTTCTATTTAGCTATTGCCCTTTATAAAGAGGAGGAAGAATATGAAGAATAAAATAGCTTACTTACCACATAAAAATTTTAAGTTCCTGTTGTATTCTTTATACATGGAAATTTTATTAACAGATTCTTCTTGTTGTTCACAGCTGATATGAAGAAAAGCCTTCAAAGTAATTTTGCACCATTGGCATTGTTTTTGTTATCCATCCATGTGTTATAAAATAGACTGGACTGAACGTCATTATGACAGTTTGACATATCTCTTTCTTAAGTTACATACAACCTGTTTTCCAAGTCAGCAATATTTACATTAAAGAGCTCATTATCATTCTTAAGTAAGGAACATATTCACCCCCAAATGATGCCGTATAAATTAAAGCGTGGGATAACATGACTTGCCGTGGTCACAAGGGCAAGCATGATGCACAGCTAATTTATGGAATTAAATTGTTAAATTGTCAGTAACAAGTTATAAATTACTTTTTCTGTCGATTGTAGTTAGACTGTAGACATTTTGCCTGTGCTTCATACTACTAATACAGCTAAACACAGGATGTCTGACAGTATCAAGAAACAATTTTTTCTACTTTTTTATTAGTAATGCATGAAGTTGATTTTGTCCTCCTATCTGGAACAGAAGTTGTGATACATTATGTTTGCACGAGTAACTGGGCTAATTAACAAAGTTCTTCTTCAAGGATTTAAAAATTCCTGTCAACACCCCCCGGCCCCCCAAACTGACTGAAAAATTCTTAGGTTAAGGAAAAATTTTTATATTAGTTATGGGATGTCATTATCAAATAAGTGGATTTCAGTGAGTATCTGTTTATCATGCTAGTGATTTCCTGAACTCTAATGTTTGTTTGTTTGGGTTTTTTATTGTAGCTATTGTCCAAAATATAAATTCATTTGATATTGTTGTAGTTGAACAGCTTGTAGTGGTGTTACAGCATTAGTTGAGGCCTTCATATTATGAATGGATTGGTGTGGCATTAGGCCTTCCAAGAGATAGAAATTACAGCAGTGTGTATATAGAGTTTTGGTAACCAAATAGTTTCTTGTTCTCTTAAATGTTTGAAAACAAATAATTATCATTTCAATTTCTCATAAATACCATGGTCAGCTCTTTGAGGAGATGTTGATCAACCCTACCAACAGTCCTTGAATGGTCTCACCAGTCCTTCCTGCCAAACATTTATTTCGCACATGAGCCTGATGCTCTGGAAGAACGTGAATTATAATACTAATAATCCATTCTTTCCATCTTTCTGATAGTGTATAAACATGTTGGTTTCCTTCTGCAGCTCTCCTGAAGTGCTTAAAGCACACTGGCTTTGTCAACAGATGCTGCTGAGGAAGTTGTTACCAACTTGACAGCCCAGTGTAGTGTTAGGATGTGTATGTCCTTCTCCCAGACAAACTATGTGAATAGTGTAAAATGAAGGAATGAAAACAGAGGACGTGTGATGGCTTATATATAGGTATGTAGAAAGATGAGTCTGAAATGTACAGTAAAATAATTTAGTATAGTATGTCTATAAAATCTTTGGGAACTAAACAAACAGTTTTTGCTACAGCTTTAATAATACTTCATTTATTCATTTTAGTTTTGATTTGTTATCTCAAGTCAGCCAAAGAAGGCAAATAGGATTTTAACCAAATTGGTGTCAGGCTGTACTCTTGTTTTCTGCCTTTGAGAATATTCTTGCTTACCAATATTTTAAAGTGACAGCTTTTCATCTGCTTGGATTAAACAGAAATATTATTCTGAAAGAGGATATCATGATGTCCCTGAAACATGAGAACAGCCGTACTGAGTCAAACCACAAATCTACCTAGCTCGGTGTCCTGTCTCTGACAGGGGTCAAAAGTCAGCGCTTAAGGAAGAGTAAGAGTAGGGTAAGAGAGAGGCACCAGAGTACCTGTATAGCAGTTTTTGTCTAGCTCATGGCCTCTCTCATCCGAGTGGTGGGTTTTAATTTTAGTCCTTATCAGAGTATTTTTCTTGAACTGATTTTTTCTCACTAACACAATTCTTTAGCGTCCTTGCAAACCATCCCTTGCAAGCTCTCATAGCTTAGCTACATTTTATATAAAGCATCACCTTCTTTTATTTATTTTGAACCTAAATTCAAATATGAATACTACTGAGAGCAGATATAAATGCCAGTCTTACCTAGGTTAACACTGGCCCATGTGTTAGCATGGACTGACGTGGATCTCCTTGTCATTTACCCTCGTATGGCATAAATGCTTAAGCTCCCTTTTGCGTTTTTTAATTTTCATCTATAGTTGTAGCTGCAGAAAATACTTCTGCTGATGCAAAAAGTTTTAGGGGATATTATTAGCTTGTTGAAGTGAAACTGCTGTTGGTAGGAAAAGGTTTGATATGAAACTAGGACAGGGTGACCTGAAATTAGGATGACTTGATTGTTGTGCCAGATACACACACTCTGATAAGCCTATCATGCAGTGGCCTTACACATGTAGAAACTAACAAGGATTAACACATGAATTACATAGTGCTGTCACTGTTACTAGAACAGATGGTGGAAATTTTATTCCATTTCTACTTACTTTTTCTTCTCCTCAGTTATCTCTTTTTCAGGTTAAGGTCTTCATGTTTGCTTGGTTGGACCTTGCAGCTATTCAGTTTTTTGGATTCTCCTCACTGCCCCTTTCTTAACCCTTTCTAATGTCTCTAATTTAAGGGAGGGGTCAGAACTTCACACAGCATTTGGAGGATGAGCATGTCCTAGAAATGGAGTAAATTTCTTCTGACCACTACTAAGTACTGAGCCCGTAGTTTAATGGAATTCAAATATACCTGGCATAGTGTAGTACTATGTATTACCAATATACAGAGTTGCTGTTGGCTCTATGTTCACAAAGCTTTTTTATTTATGAAGAAGATGTAATATTCTCGAAGATAGGAGACAAGCTTAACATATATGGCTGTTGTGGCTTAGGAGTGGTACACCCAATTTAGCTCTCCATCGAGACCACACTGCTTGCTCCACCTTCCCCCCACTCCTGCCACCCCTGTGGGTGGATGGAGAGGACAATTGGAGGAACAAAAGGCGAAAATCACACCTTAAGATAACAACAATTTACTGGAAATGGCAATGAGATAAGAAAACAGTAACAGCAACAATAGTAATAAAAAATGTATACAAAGAAAAAGAATGATTCACATGAAAAATGCTCATCTCAGAGCCCAACCAATTGAGCCCTACTGCAGCCATGTTTTCCCAACTAGAAAGGAATACCCTTCCTCTTGGAAATGAGAGAGTCCTATTTCCCTGTCCCAACAATGATGTGAGGTGGCAGGAAATAACATAATGTCTTGGTCATGCTCCTCCCACTGACCAGGGCCAGAACCAGGACAGTGGTGGGAGGAATATGCCTTGGTGCTAGAATTTTATCCCCTACATTATACTTTGAACACCAAGTTGGAAATAGTGGCCAACAGTAAACAACCCTAAGCCAGAGTAAGGGCAGTCAAGCAGGTAAGTCCTATATCCTTATGTGCATTTAGGTGTGAGGAAAAATAGAACAATCTCCATAGCAGAATTTTGGCTAGTCTGGGAAAAGGGAGAAGTGACCTTCAGGGAAGGATGCCAGAGTTTACTGTTGATGCATTGTAACTACAGCTTTAGCAGACTGGAGTGTGAGAACACATATGCAAAGGTGAAAAATGTAGTAGGACTTTTTTTTACTTACCTACCCTGTAAACAAAAAGTACAGAGAAAACATAGGAAGTAGTGAAGAGGCTCTTAGAGAATCAGAGAGAGCAACTTATTTGCAGCAAATAGCTTGCTTTTCTTCCACGTCCTCCTTGTGTGATTAATATAGTAGAAGTATATATTTCTAATGTCAGTGTAAAACTGATCAATTAAAAAAAGAACCAGACAAACAAACAAAAAAACAAAAACCCCAACCAACTAAAAAAAAAAACAAACCAACCCCAAAATCCCCAGACAAAACAAAACCCCAGACTAAAAAGAGTAATGCCTACCTCTTACAGCTGGTAACTATATGTGTTCTGTTGATGTCAAGCATTTTCTACCAGCCTCATTGAGTTACACATTAAGTAGTGTTATGGACAGGCCCAGAAAGAAGTGAAAAGAAAACTGAGAGACTAGTCTTACTTTCAGTGTTTTGGGCCAAGATGTCAAACCAGTCTTTAGGGACCAAACTTTTTTTTTCCCCTCCAGGTTATTTTTGGTCTTAGGTGTTAATATCATGTCATAATTTCATTATTTCCCCTTTTTTAAGTCTATTTTTTCTTCTGCCCTAAAGTTTTGCATGGCAATGGGAAGTCTTTCGTCCTGTTTCCCTGATTGGCAGCGAAGGTTGAGCTTCCCTGAGGGGAAGTCAGTCTCAGAATTGATTACACAACATGCTTGTGGCTATATGACCTGTTCTACTGCATTCTGTGTGCTTGTTGGGTTTGACTTCAATTACCACCTTCTGTTTCTGGACCCTGAATAAAAACACCATTGAAAGTTACACAAAACCGTATGAGTAAAATTCAAAAACCTGTGATTGGCCAGTGAAAAAGTGAGCTTATTAAGTGAGAACCTGGAGTAAAGCGTTCTCTGGTAGGCGAAGTGATTGTGAGCAAAATTAAGTAACTAATTTGTGGGGAACAAGCAATTATGAAAAAAGAAACTCTAAGAAGCTTTTTTTTTCCCTGCATAATAAAATGCAAATAGGAAAAAATCTTTCTGTGTGTTACTGCTATGCACTTTCTTCTGTGTTTTTCATGACTTCTGTGTTGCTTAAACCCCATATGCCTTCAACTGCTCAACAGCATATACTATAAATTTGTTTTCTTCTCCTTTTACATTATATTTGGTCTAAATCTTTTCCTGTTGTTATCTGTCTGCTTATTGAGGCTTTTGATGAGGTGGCAATGGTAACAGCTTAAAAGAGTCTTCTATATATAGTCTGATAACACTGATCAAGGACAGAATTCTGTATACTACTAATGAAGGAATGAAGTTTGAGACAGTAATTTACAGTGATTCTAAAATAATTTATCCTTGTTTTTTACTGTATATAAATTTGAAGCTATGTATAACTGTACTTTCTTTTCTCTCTCTTCCCCTCCCCATTTTCTGTGGTTGCGTCTTTGTTATATCATCCTGGACCGTGTCTGGAAACTAGAACTGAGAGAATGGTGCTTGTCCTTTTATCATCTCTCATATTCTCACAGCAGGCTCTGTGTGACCCATATGAGAAAGCTGGATGATTTTATGCAGAATGAACAATGTCAGGCTGAAGGGGCTGCAAGATCAGTATAACTGAAGCATATTAAGAGAAGTCAAGTTGGTAGAGGGGTTAGACCTGGGCTTAATTTGGCTGCATGGTTTGAGAGAAGGGTAAATGAAAGAAGAAATTGGGAGAAAAGGTAGGAGAGTAAAGCTGGAAGGAAGAGTGATGAGGCACAGTGGGTTTTGAGACATTTTATGTATACTTTGGGCACTCTGTTGTAAATGGATGCTTTCATGCCCATGCTTCAGCAGAAGGCACATGAGTTAAATTCTTTCTGGAATGGTTGGAGATGATAGCTACTTTGGTGAGTGCTCTATATGTAGCATTTTTCAAGAAAAAATTATCTTGTAGCTCTGCCGAAAGAGAAGCTTAAGTTTTGAATAAAAATAGGCAAGAAAATGACAGTTAAGAGTCACCAAAATCTTTTGCATCAGTCACACTAACATTTGTAATTATCAGTCATGTTTTTGTCATCTCTTGTTACGCTGATGAAATCATTCAGCATCCCCAAACTTACATTTCTAATTTCATAAAAGACACGATTTTAATTTTCATTATCTGATGTGACAAAGTTACATAGTCTGTCACCAAAATAAACCAAGTAATTGGGGGAAGTGAGAGCATGTTTGTTTTATATGTAACAAGGTGCTTGGCTGTCTTCATTAAACCTAGCTTACCTTTTAATATGAAATGGTGGGAAGTGCTTCACAGTTAAGGTCTTCCCTCCAGCCTTGGGTAAGCAGGCTGTCATACCTCTGTGCTACTCCCCTTCTTTTTTCTGGCCTTATTTTGTCCCTTCAAAACACATTTCCCTGGGTGTATCTGATTTGTATAACCTCTGACTTGTTCTTGTATTGTCAGATACTTTGTCTTGAATATGATTCCTCTCTTTCCCTAAACTGGAAGTGATAAGGTGTGGAGAGAGGATAAAAGTGTCTTTCATCATTCTTAGTATGCCTTAAAGGTGTGTCACCTGTGTACATTCCAGTATTTTCAGAACAATGGACTTCTGCAAAGACAGGTGCATCTAAGTTATGGTTAACCACAGCATGTGCCTGCAGAGAACAATGGGAGCACTCAGATGTGTGAAGTTCCTTGGGCAGGAGGATTTCTGGGATTGAGACTTAATCCATAATTACTGTGGTGAAATTTGGAAAACAAGCTGCTATACAAACCTGCTGTTTACATGTGAGCTGCTCTCTGTAGTAAATTGGCAATTTGTAGGGGCTCTCAGCCATTTAAAATAAGGCTATTGTTAAACTTGCTTTAGGCCTTACAACAAGTGTTCATAGTATTTTGTACTCCATAATACCCAAAATACATAGCTAGAGACACCATTTCACTAACTATAATTTTGGAATTTGCTGAACTTCACAAGAGAAATAACTGACATACTCTTTGGAATATAAAATAGTCAGACAGTTCAAGTCATGGACTTTTTCCGATCAGGTAGAAAAAGAGTAATTTGAAAGATTAAATTGTATAGTTGTTTAGATATTAAAAAAAAAAGACTGCTTGTCAGGTTAGTATGCATAGTATTTGTCTTAAGAAAACCAAAACAGCTTAAAAACAAAAACCACCTTTCATGATATTGTAGGAAAGGGAATACACACAGTAGTGGTGGGTATGAACAATGAGAACATGAGCTGCTGATAAATGAGAAGGGAAAATGACTGCTCTGCTTTTTAAGAGTAGACAAAGGACTGTGTTTGGCAGCCAGTCTATAAGCAGTGCCCTTTGAAGAGCTGTTGCAATTTAATAATAGGTGGTTTTCATGTACATGAAAAATGTACCTAATAATAATAGGTACATACCTAATAATAGGTACATTTCATGTAGCAAATATGAAGTCATATCTATTTTATGCTGCAGGCTTCTTGTCATGACTTTCCCTCATATCCACAGTTGATCAGATATACTCTCCAACAAGTTCCATCCTTCACCTTTTCCAACTCAAACTGGATTTCAGTCTTGTGCAGAAATTTTGCATGTGCCTTAGTCCAATGAACAGGTTTAGGCCAACAAATGAGCCATTTCTTTGCTGTGACTGATTTTTATTATCAGTTTTAAGACATTCCAGGTTTTCAGTAAACACATCAGACTCTTAAAGTAGAGGTGATCTTCCAGACTTTTTTAATACAAGTCCTTTATATCCTTTATTTCATATTCTCTTAAATATGAAGTTGAATATATAGTGTTGTCATCTATAATCAACATATAATAAATGCAGTAATGGTTCATTCTATAGTAATTCTTGCATCAGGTTACAGAAACTGTTGTATTTCTTCCTGCTGCGAATGGCTTTTTATTTAGAGCTTTACAATAAGATTACAGACTACTTCCAGGTTCTGTTGAGGTATGGAGTTGAGAATGCTTAGGGATTTCTGTTGTGCTTCTCTGGAAATAAGGGATGTGGATAACTTAAAGTCAAAAAGTGCTTAGATTTGGTTCCTTGCGGGAAAAATAAATGTTGGTAATGCATAGTGGCTCTGAAAGTTTTGGATGTGCAACATCTTAAAAATTCTGGTTTTTTTGTTGAAAATGTTGTGGGAGGCAACTCTTAAAAAAGCATTTGTTCGTATAGATGATAGCAAATGGAGTTGTTTGGTTTTGAGAATTGAGTATCTGTGGCTCAAGAGTTTCCTTTGTCTTGGAGATAAGGTAGTCTTTAAGGTTTTGAAATATATTTTGCTATATGCTCATTCCCCCCTCCCCCCCCCCACTTTTCTCACTTGATTTTCCACCTATAGAGATAACAGCATTTTCTCAATGTTTGTATTGGAGCCTATTTTTAACAATTAGTATATTTACAAGCCTGTGAAGTAAACACATTTCTTTATATCCTACTCTTTGATCATTTGCAGTACACAGCTTGTAACATTGGCTTACAAAAGAAATTACTTCCCTAAGAACATACTTGGAAAATTATTTAAGAAACTAATGCATTTGAAAACTAAAATAACTGTCACACTTATAGAGGCGCAAAGGCAAATTTAATAAAATTAATTCCTTGTTTGCTGTGTGAATGAAACTGAAGCTGAGCCTTGGCGCAGCAGGCATGCAATATATTTAACTTTGCTACCTGCTCAAGGGGAAGAAAAGGAAAAACCATATGCATACCTTCGGTACGTATTGCATTACAACTGGGCCGACTATGGAAATCTCACGTAAAATAGCTTTATTATCAATTTTTTCTTATCAGCAATTGCAAGATAGGACCAAGATCAGCCATTAAACATAAAATAGTATATGGATTCAGTATGTAATAATATCTGCTTCAAATGGAAGCATGTAGTCAGTTTAAGATTTCCTGTCTTCAGATACTGGCTGTTTGAAGTGCTCGGGCTTTGCCAGTGCTGTAGCAGCCACTGTTTGATGATGCATCACATGAATGCCTTGGTTAGCATTCATGTGGGTTGTTGCCTATTTTGAGCCTGTGACTTTTAAGGGACTCAGACCATTTTGTCAATGTGCAGAGTAATGCAATCGAAGTGTGGACTTGTGTTTATTACGTTTTCTTCCACCCCAAGCTTCGTAGTGTGAGTCTGGATGTTACACAGTTGTAATACCAGAATAATCACACACACACAAAAAAAAGAGACATCACACCATTTTAGTTAGATATGTAATTAAATTCTTATTTTAATTTTTTTGATGACATATGTTCAAATCTGTCAGTCACTGCTATAGTATTGAAAGTTCTACGTGCATGGGGAAGAAGGGGCTGATGAAAGTGGGGTGAGCTGATCCTGTGGAGCAGAGGGGTTGATTTTTGGGAGGTTATGTTGCTGTTCCTTGGACGTAATAGTTTTGATGTTTGAAAAGAGTAAATAAAATGCCCGCGAAGGAGGCTTGCTGCCAGTCCCCAGCAATGCATGAATCTTCCCTTCCAGATTAAATGCGATTATAGGTGTTTAGGAGCCTCAGCAGGCGTGGCTCCAGAAGGGTTCGCGAACTAAGGGCAGCCCTTTTGTGGCACGTTTGCCGGTTTCGCTGAGCCGGGCCCCACGTTCACCTGTTGACAAGCTGGCAGCGTAGGCGGGCTCACCTGTGCGAGCGCGTCCCTTCCGCCGTTCGGCCGGCGGGGCCGGGACCCGGGCCGGGGGCGGCTCTCCCGCGGGCCGCGGCGGGC
>VYZT01046877.1:0-16863 GCA_013400735.1 Pomatostomus ruficeps
GAAGAGAAATGTTAATTTTTTCTCAGAAAAGTAACAGGAATACCTATCATAATTTTATAGAGCCATAGATAGATGCAGACACAAAGATAGTGCCACACAGACAGGTAGAATGTCTCTTCTTGACAAGTCAAATGCCACTTACACTTCAGTGTCTTTAACTTAAATAAGGCTGACAGAATTTTAAGGCTGAACAAAAATAAAGGTTCATTTTGTATGTAAGCTTACCTCCTTCAGAAGTTCTGAATGTTATAGTATCACTTGTTATGTTGCCATCTCCAAATCTTGTACTTGCTGTTACGTAAGCATTATACTCATAGTTATATTCTAGGTCTGTGAACTTCAGTGATGTTTCCGTTACATTAACACTCAGACTTGACATTTTATTCCTAAAGAATAGGTATCTTATTAATTATGTACACACACCATTTCTCTCTATATATAATTATGTCATTTGTTGTAAAGTTGAAAAATGCAGTATCATGTTAAATAAAAGTATTTTAGGTTTTTAAAAAAGGCTAGGATAACTTTTTGACTTTTATGTTGAAAAGCTAATTTTTGTACTGTGCCATCACAGTAGGGCTCTTCATTTTATTTCTTAAAAAAATAAGAACACCCGAAAACCCCACAGAAATATGTTTGCAAATTACATCAACAAAGGCAATGGTTATATGAAGTATTAAGGAGGAGTATTTCTATCTATTAACTGCAATCAAATGGTTATGTGGTACCCTTGAGAAGGACACAGTAGGGCATAACTAAACTGTCTCCCTGGACAGGAATAGCGAAATATAAAAAGATTATAGCAGGGAGCATGCCCTACAGTGACTCTGTGAAATTGGTCCGAAGGCTGAAGTTATAAATGGAATAATAGAAGATGATATGGAACAGGAATTAGCTGGTGCTGAGTTAATTCTGGTGGAATGTAGCAGAGGATCAGAATGGAACTCTAGTCAGGTCAAAACCTGCCTAGAAAGACTGTAAGATGTAACATTAATAAAACACTGGTATTAGCATAGGTATGAAATGATTATCAGAAAGTAAAATAAGATACAGAAAAAACTAACTTGAATTCAAAAAGTCTGATATTCCTTGTAAAGTTACTGTAACCTTTTAAGAAAAAAATAGGAGGAAAATAAAAACCTAACATTCCATTCTTTCAAAGATTTCTGTATGAGTAGGTACCCTGTGTCTTTAATAGGATTTCATACAGAGATGATAATTTGATAAGTAAAACCAAGTCTCTTGCTCCAGCAGTCACTGTAAAGCTCTTCACGAATGACAATGTGTTCTAATACTATTAAAAAAAAAAAAAGAAATATTCAAAATTACTAGATTTTCATCCTTTGGTAACTGAATGAGTGTCCCATAAGCAAAGGTCACCATCTAATATATCTGAAATAAAGTTACATTAACAAACAACTGGAATGAGAAGATGTATGAGAATGAAAAAAAATTCTCCCTAACCCTCAGATTTTGAGTGGAATGTCACTTGACATGGGAAACACTCTTGGTTACAGAGAAAGTTAACATTTACATTTTTCCCAAACTTCTGACATTTTTAATAGTCAATAAAATTTACAAGAGATTGCAGCTGTAGTTATCAAACTCTATACAAAGAAAGACATCTTTTCCTGGATCTTTGCCCAATGTATTCTTAGTATGGAAATACCTATCTGGTTATGATTTAAGTAAGAAGAAAATCCACAGCTTACTGCTGTGAGCATTTCTACTCTGAGTAACTGCATTCGTGTATCTGAGTTGCCAAAAAACATTTCCACAACCAGGCATAGAAAGAACAAAAGCTTGATGTATTTCAAGGGAAGTCCATTTTCTGCTTAGAAACAATTTAGATTGCAATAAAAAAAAGAAAACACTGATCAAAGTGAGTGCAGCCTTTACAGACAGTAAGAAAGAACCTAGCAGAATAAGTTAAGTCAAGAAATTTTACTGAAGAAAAATAATATAAGGTTTTAAATCACAATTTTCAAAAATACAGACAACAGAGGTTCTAAGAAATTGCATACTTTCACTTGACAAAGACAGGTACCATATTTTCTTAAAAATCTGTACTTCAAAATAGATCTAGAAAATACATATCTCATAAAAACTTGCAGGAAAGAATAATGCTAAAAAACAATAGCTACATACAAGTTCAGCAATTTTTTAAATACACCTTTAATACTCCAAAATTACATTTAGAGAGTATGAGTTTGCAGGCTCAAGGCAAGTAGAAAGTTGCTTAACTACCTGCTAGCACCTAAAACCACCTTGTCCTCTGACAAATTCCATTAAATATAACTGAAAACATTGCAGATATCACATTTTGTGTTCTACTGATTGCAGATTCTTGTTCCAAATCAGCTAAAAAAACTGTAATTGTAGCAAAATATTTAAGTGAAGGAACATTCATTTAAGATCTGTAGTAACCTTCTTCTTTCTGCTTTATTGGGAAGCACTGGAATTAACAATCTCCTCCAAATTATATTGGATACCTCCCATTGTCAAATGTCCCCCTGTAATGCATTGTATGAAACTGTATAGAAAACCCTGTTACATACTTAAAATTACTCTCTTTCCTCCACACCCCTCCCTCCCTGCCAAGGAAGGAGTAAAGTTATGGCTCCTTTGAAGGCAAAGGGAGTTTTTCTCCTTGCCTTAACATGATACCTAAAGCCTCTCTAAATTTAGGTATGGCACAGTAAGGACAGACAAGACAGAGCAAAAAGAATAAGAGGCAAGGCTTACAGCAAGAAGTTATATGGTTGCTCAACTGAAATATTTTGAAAGATGGATCATTTGAGAGGGGTTTTTTTTAATAATTCTGGCTAAATCCTTTCTCATAATAACAAACCCAGTAAGTTATAAGGGAATATAAGGATGAAAAGTTGCATAACCTCAAGTCTTTGAATGGAGCATGTATCAAAACCATAGCCCTTATCATGAAGTAACTCTTCCCTAGCTCGAGGACAGTCATTATTTTAGAGAGCAACAGCCATTCCCAAGAGAGCAGAATTAACAAGAGAAGACAAATTTAACCTTTCTGGAAAGAAGAGCTTACTCCTCTTCACTTTATCATCAACTTAACTAGAAACTATGATTTAAAAAAGAAATCAATAGTGACTGAGGCCAAACCCTACCCCAAAACTGACAAACAGTAATAGAGTAATGTAAGCTCAAGAGTACTGTGCCCATAACAAGTGAGGATTTGCACATCAGGTTCACTTCTTATAAGGTGTACTTTAGTATTTGCTTCCTGCAACTTAGTAGTGGCAATAAAATGGTAAGGCATAAATGCAATATATTAAAAGTGATCAATAAAAAATGTTTTCACTCCCAGTAGAAGTTACAGATCTTTGAAGAGATGCCATGTCACAAGACCAAACTACGTAATGCAGGGAATAAGACAGAAGCTGCAAGTTTTGAAGTGACAAAGCTCCTTTTTAAAGGTGAAAAAATATCACAGGAAGATGTCAGGGGGAAAAAAAATTGAGAAGAAAAGGTTAGATAGAAAAAAACTAAAACACAATAAATGGAAATGATTTGTTAAAAATACCTTTTTGCTATGAATGTAATAAGTACAAAATATAATAGTAGACATAATTGATAGCACATACAAAGATTCTGAACATGGCTCTTACACGCTGTCTATAAAAGGAGGCAATTTTAAATCTATTTCAAATCTCCTTGACAATTCAGCATGGGCTTGTGCCCTGTCTTGCAGCAGACGTAATCAGAATATAGTGAAAATAGTCACCATGCTCTAGAGTAAATTTGAATTCACTTATTATAGCATAACCTTTGGAAAAATGTTGAAATGCTTACAAAATGTTGAAATTGTTCCCCCAGTTTTCGGCTACTCTGAATTTGCATATACAATGGGCTATTATTTTAAGTGCTGGATGAATATTTCTTCTCCCAAAACATGTAATCAACATATTGTGTAATAAAAACCTAACATTCCTGATAGGTTACAGATTAATATTTATCTTCAGAACTAGTTCCAGAAAAATCTTACCAGACGTAAACTGTGTAATAGAGGATAATTCCATTTGGCTCCAGTGGAGGTTTCCATGACAACTTCACAGTGACACCCAACAACTGTTTTACAGAGAGGGATTGTGGAGGAGAACTTGGAGCTATAAAATGAGAGAACAGGACACAATATCTTGTTAAACAGCTAAGATCGATGGGATACGCAGTATCCCTAAATAGGCTTTTAATTATTTGTGATAGAAAGTTAACCTTGTACCACACTAGTACAGTATCCATTAACTAATGTTAAGGCACAGCTTCTTTTCCTTTTTCTGACAGATGATAAAAGAAGATTTTGCATGGTGGTGTTAGAACATCTGTTTCTGTGATTCAATGGAAAAAGTACTTCATGAGAAAACGGAGCAATGGCGAGGTCACAGCGATTCACCTACTGCCCAGCTACATCACTATAATTTTTTTCCCTTCTAATAAAAGCACGAGCTTTATAGAAATGAACACATGTAAAATGCAGCACAATAGTTCCCCTGAGGATAAAGGTGCTGTAAAGAATTATACAAAGCACCAAAAGGTGGAAAAATGGATGAGCATGGCATTGAGAGCTGATAAAATTGTGGGATACTAGGCAGTAGTAAAATCTATTCACTCCATCAAATAAGGACCACATTCATACATTTAACATGTCACAAGGGCAAATAAAAAGAGAGGCATTCACTAAGACCCTTAAAATTCACTTGAAGATGATGTCTAGATGACAGCATATCCCAACTCTGTAGGCAAACATTGTAAGTAAATGAAAATGTTAGATCATGATTGATTTCATTCTAAGGTTCTTATTAATTTTGCTGAGGAAAAATAACTCAAGTATACATAAGTGATACTGCTTTATTATCAACATGTTATTGAGAAATGAGTCTTTATCTTCATCTTGATTAACAGACCTATGTAACACTATGAAGTAATATTAGAATTACATTTATTTTTCTCAAATTAAACCAAAGAGCATCATGCACTAAAAATTCAGGTCATAGCTGTAGTCATGCATGAAAATTGAGAATATGAGCATAACTATTAGCAAATCTATGAAATATTTGGTCTGAACCTTGGGACACTGTGTTCCTGTGAATATGGAACATGTGGTGTATTATAAATATTGTTGTTTTTCACTTCTTGTTCCTTTCATTACCTTGAAAGTAGACATGATGGTTTTATAGCTCTTTATATTATAGAAAAAAACATTTTTCATGAACAAAGGTTCACTGAATTCAGTGAGTGTATTTACTAAGGAAAAATGTTGACAGCTGTATTTTGTATTTTACTTGTTATATTATCCTCAGTGGCTCTATAACAAAAGATCTGTCATATGGTGGATGTCGTCTTTTTGGCATGTCTAGTTCATTCTACAATTCTTATTCAGAGGATTTTTTTTTTGCTAAAGAATAGAAACTACATTGTTCTCAATAAAAATACTCTCTGCTAAAAAATTTTATTTATCCAAATTAACAGTTTTTAGTCTGCTCCAGCAGAAACTGAAACTCTTGAGTGAAGTTTTTTTTACTGACGGTGTGGCTGGTTGGTTGCTTGTGTCAATGCTGCTTTAGAATAGATTCCCAGATATTTCCTCCCTAAGCTAAGGATAGGAACAGACACAAGCTTCTCCAAAGCACCTAAGTTAAGATTTTTGCTATTAATTTTTTTTTCAGGACTCCCTTGCAGAATCTAGAGAGGTGACCAACGATAACTTCCCACAACTACATTGTGCACTGAAAGTACAACTATAATTTTAAGGTTCTTCTGCTGATCTGTGACCTACTGTATAAATTAGCAGGGGTTGCAGCAACTGTGTTCCACCCTCAGCCTGTAGTATGGAACACTCCTCTGCTCAATTCGGAAGTCCAGTGCTACAGATGATGGACTTTGGGCATTTTCATAATACTAATAATTTCATATCTATGTGTATCTTTTCATGCATCTATTTAGAAGAATACAAAAATCTCCCCCAAAAAACCCACAGAAATGTCCCTGGACCATTCAAACTGCCTTTTTGTGGTTTTCCCTTTCCCCGGCTCTCATGTGACTGTAAAACCAAATACAGTATTTAATTCTACCATGACATGCATTAGATTAAAACAATATGAGTAAATTAAGATTCTTCACATTCGTAAGATATTGGTAAGACCAAAAGTCCATGCACAGCAATGGCAAAATTTCATATAGCTTGTACTGAAAATTATATTGATAGATGGATAGATAGATAAATAGATAGATAGATAAAATATATTTGTGTGTAGATACAGATATCAATGGATAGATATAACTGCCAAAAAAGTGCATAAAACTTGAAAACATCTGACATGAAATGTAAGAGTAAATTAGGAATACAGGTAGACAATGATACACTGTAACTTCTGACTTACCATCTTCATCAGTTAGTATGTGCAGAGGTGAACTACGAATGCCCTCCCCCATTCTGGTACTAGCGGACACTTCTGCAGTATATTCTGTATATTTATTTAAATCTAAATAAAAAAGAATAATTCAATAAAACAACCATTCAATGGGACAAATTAATTTTTTAATAGACCGTATTTTTGAAATGGTTAATAAGCCTGTCACACTGATCTGACATAAGCATTGGGAAAGCTTGGAACACATGTCGCACTGTATGGACACAAAGAAAACACACGCAGCTGACCAGGCTGAGGAGCAACGAAAAGCTAAGAGAGCTAAGAGAGAGCCAAAAGAGAGAGGGCAGAACCCTCTGACCTTTATTTATATGTTCTTAGAAATCACCGTGGATTGGAGGTAGAAATTACCACCTCTCAATCACACTGGTCAAAGGAAAAATCCATCACATGTCTCCGCCTAGGAGAATGGAATGAAAACAACAAGGACAGTTAGCAAAAACATGGCCATGTTTACAACAGTACGCGTGAGAAAGTATTACAGCAAAGAGAAACATTGAAGAACTGCAAAACTTAGGACAACAAACACAAAGTATTTTGCAAGAGAAGAGGCAAAGCCTTAATTACCAGTTTATACTTCATGTTCCTAGAATGCTTTGTAGTTTGTCCTTGGCTGTACTCTGAAAATGTAGCAGTGAAGGTACTGAGCTACCAGCATTAATTGCTGTGGCATGCCTCAGCAATAATGACAGAACTTAAGAAAAGATGTAAAGGTGAACAGAAAGGGAAGTTTCTTATCCAGATTTTTTTACCCAGTATTTTTATCCAAAATAAGATCAGAAAGATATGCAGGTGACTTTACTTTGTCACAGTGATAGGTCTGCAAAGGTATCTATTAAAGTTCCTTGTACTTTAAACATCTAAAATACCGTGAGATGTAGGTTAGACTCTATACCATTTCACCACATTGTAGCAGGACACAAGTTATTTCTCAAGACAGGGAGTAAAAAACTTTATGTAAGGTTAAGAAGGATCAGGCCCAACTAATGAACTAATATATCTCTGTTGCACACTTCTCAGAACAACTTACAGTTGCCATAAGTTCCAGATCATTATATACTGGCCTGTAATACATAGTGTCAGAAAAGTAGTGTTTATGACTCTTTGCTCAGTTCCATTAGCCCTCGTGAGATATATTGTGTAGGTCTGTATGATTCCATTGGGAATGGATGGTGGAAAAAATGATAATTCAATTTCCATGGATGAGATGTTCCTATAGGTTATGTTTTCTGGTGCAGAATCAGGAACTAGAAGAAAAAAATTACAGAAGATTTCAGTTAATTACATTGATTGGCGAGGAGTTTTTATAAACTGGTTTAAATGAAACACATTGTAAACATTTGGATTTGTATCCTATTTTTTTTATGAAATACATTTTAAAAGAGACTGAATTGGAAGATCAAAAACACATAGACACACACAGTAACAAGAAGGTCATTCAAAAAAAATGATAGAAATCATCTTAATATGCCATATTAAAACAACCTGGAGCATGACACTAAACTTTCCTTCTAATACTCCAGAACTACCACTGCAATTCTTCCAGTTAGCTATTGTTAGAAGATTTTCCATGTTGTGCTACCATAATTTACACTTTGTATCAGCAACATGCATTTTCGTTCTTTTTCCTGGGTCCTCTACACAAATGGTATAAATACTTGTATGAAAAACAGGGAGCCTAACATATGGCTGTAAGGGCCCTGAAAGTGTCCCTGCTCTCTGAGGTTTGGCTGCTGGGACTCAGGGTCAGTGTAGTCGAGGGCTGCCTCCTCCTCCTCCTCCTCCCAAGCAACGCTGTGGCGAGGCTGCGGCCAGGGCTGACCACCAGCCTCAGGGAGCTGCTTTCAGCAAGGGCTCCCATGCTTTGTCCCTGTCTGAATCACAGCTCCTGCTTCATCGCTGTCGTGGCTGTGCTTGGCCATGGAACCACTGCTCCGGTCCCTGACTTGGATCTAGTCCCTGCCTGCCATGGCAGCCAGGCCTCAGCCTGGCTCCCTGCTGCAGGCCTGCCACTGGCACTGGGCTCTGCCTGGCTTGGCTACTGTCACTGAACTTGTGAACTTTCTTTCCCGGCTTGACCTCAGGCCTGTTGTGTCAGTATGAAGTGTTTGGCACTCCAGACTGGCCCTGGCTGCCACCCCTCGCATGCCCCGTGCTCTTCACAGCAGACTGGTGAGACCAGTCCTGGCTAGTGAAGCCTGTGCCCAGCTGGCCCAGGGACCCCTGGGCTGTTGGCTCCCCATCCCTTACCAAGCAGCTGGCCTTGCTCTTTTCTTTGTACATAAAAGACAAAAATGGCATTCAAACTTACTGCCTCACAAAACAAGCAAATACTTTAAAAATTAATAGAACTTATCACCTGGCAATCAGAGGTTATCATAAAGCAGTTCCTTGTCAAAATTTTTCATTTAAAAAAAATATGTAACATACTCACCAGTTTCAGACGTTCTGACCAGAAGTGGAAAAGACGACTGATTCCCATGGCCAAGTCTGGTGAATGCCCTTACTGAAATGTTGTAGAGAGTATATGGCTTCATTTCACTTAATGATATACTTGTAGATGAGGCATTTTTAATTAAAAAATCATTGGAATCACTGTACAGAACTTCATAGTGAGTTATGAGACCATTAGGCTGCTCAGGTGGTAACCATCTCAGATTTATTTCTGTTGCAGTTACATTTATTAATTCTAGGTTTTGAGGTGGGGAGTCTGGTTCTGCAATATAGAAATTAGAAAAAAACCCTTTCAATTAATTGAATAGGGACCTGAGATCATAAACCTATTGGATCCTGACATTTTAAACAGCTGACTGTACCAATAGAGCTACACTCACTCTCTCACTCTCCTTCTCAAAGCCTTATCACATTTTACCTCAGTTAATTTTGGTATGTCTCGTTTCCACTCATAAAACTAGGCATCTTTTTGCATTATGACACTTCAGTTTTTCTGAAATTTCTTTTCTCATCCACTTCTAAATCCATCTGGATCTCCATTTAATAGGAAAAATATTTCTTCTCTCTACCATTCTCAAGCAGACTGATCCTTCAAATCCTCTTGTTGTCTTCTTCATATTAGTTCTTTCAATTTAGATTAATGTCCTCTTACTCCTTTCTATGTAAGTAATCACCCTTCTTACGTCACTCAATCAACTATTGAACCAAGAAAGGGACTGTATGCACTGTAACTAAAGTCCCTTTGGTGAACCTGGTGTAAATCTTGCATACTCTGTGTGAAGGTCATGCACAAAACAAGCCTGGGGTGGTGTGTTGTCTAAATCTACTAACAATGTATGAGTTCATGTGACTCCAGTGAGCTAATAAGGCATGGCAGTGTTGAAGGAATGAGTGGGCTGCACTTATGAATAAAATCAGCTCTGAATGTCAACTTGGATTCCTCTGAAGGCTTTACTATTGCACCTCTGAAATAATCTGTAAAATCAAAATGAAAATATACTACCCACCCAGGATCATAGGATTCAGTTTGTGTACAAATACCCATATGCAGATATTTCAGAATTCATCATTAATTTTTATTTTGCCTAAAAGGTCTCACAAATCACTTTCATTCCTGATTTCCGAGCACATGAATGGAAAGTGTTAACTGTAACAGATCACTGCGCTCTGGATGACAAGACTGCCCACATGAATATTTCCCATGTAAAGAAGCTTAATTTTTAATTGAAATGCATTTTGCCATTTATCTGGCATGGTAAAATATTTAAATGCAACAGCCTAGTATCTTTCATCCTAATGCAAATTATCTAAGACAGTTGTAATGAATCTTTTATTTGGAGGTCTCTCTCTTTTCAAGAGTCAAATAAATTGTTGTTCCTAGGTTGGGTAAAGTTAGGAGACATGAATCTCAGCCTGAATTATCTCAAGAAAGCTAAATAACAAGAAGGAGAAGATAAACAATTATGTATAGCCTTATAAAAAGGCAAGAATTCATAGTGGGTCTCTCACTAGTTTCTTCAAGCCTTGCATGGCTCTTTAATGAATGAATGAACTGCTGGCCTGAAACTCTACTCTGAAAATTTTTTTAACACTCAGAAGCAAGGGATTGTAAGCTTTCAGAGAAAAGAATATTTATTTAAGTAATTTTCTGTTCTTGTGATATGCCTTTCCTCTGTAAAAACACTAAGAGCATAGAAGCATGTAAATTTTAAAAAGATTTGTAACTATTTTAAGTTTCACCATTTATTTTGATATTTTGTGTGGTTATTCAAATCACCTAAGCTTCATAAATACCCATGATTTTTAATCCAGTAGTCCTTTCCTCTCCTTTATTGACAGTCAATTATTTTTCTTGTATTGTAGTACATTTGACAATGAGAAAGATAAACAACAATTGGGCAATCACCCTCTGTATTACTTCGGTAAAAACTGGAAACAACTTTGCTGAAACCAGTGAAAACACAAACTTGATACAAATGAGACAAGACTAATATTCATTATTCTGCTCTGCAAATTGAATTCTGATGTTTTCTTTGCAGAAGCCAAACAACTCCAGCTCTTGCCCCAAAGCCTTCATGGCTGAGACTGCCTTGCAAGCAAGAAAGGAAGATTCAGAAATTTTCGTAATGTAGCATTACACACTACATTAAAACTATTGATCAGTCTTAAAACTAATAAAACCTATCCAAAAACAACTGCATATAATACTCAGCATAAAAAACCCTTCACTTTATCAGCATCTTTGCTTATAAATAACACTATGGCCTCTGAATTGCTGAAAGCTGCCATGTCCATATGCTTCAAAACCACCCTAATTTACACATGATAACATAAAAAGATAAAGAAGGTAAGATGAAGTCACAACAATTATGGTTTAGATGGGTGCTAGGTACACATTGTTTTGAGAAAGGAAACCTCAGCTCTGCAGCTTTCCTTCCATTTGTCTATCATGGTTGAAATTATTTGATTGCAGGTCATGCCACAGCTTTCATTATTATTTTTTTAGCACTTACCTAAAAATGGTCTGAATGAAGTCACTGACAGATAGAAGACTAATAATTTCAACATTGATTTTATTTATACATTTTGTTCCCCCTTTTTTTATGTGCCAGTCTTCTTTTTGAACAAACACAAACTTCAGTACAGAAAATAAATCATCATTGCAAAGAATGTATTACCGTCCTCAGGGGTTCGCACAAAAACATCATTCTCTTCAGACAAAGCACTTTCTCCAATTACAGTAGAGGCTGCGACTCTCATTTTATAATTTGTGTACTTTTTTAAACC
Source organism: Pomatostomus ruficeps (assembly GCA_013400735.1). Taxonomy (NCBI): domain Eukaryota; kingdom Metazoa; phylum Chordata; class Aves; order Passeriformes; family Timaliidae; genus Pomatostomus; species Pomatostomus ruficeps. The sequence continues at coordinate 11,697 of VYZT01046877.1, forward strand.
TGAAAAGATTAAGTAAAACAATCTTGACTCTTAACTTCCTAAACAAGATTGTTGACTTCTTTGTCATAGCTACTTATAAAACTATAACACTGTATACCGTTCTAAGAGTTTTTGATACACCTTTGTCACCTAGAAGTATATGTACAATACCATTTATCTGCTAACAGTTAAACAGGCATGCAGCTAAATCAGTAGATTTTGAAGTCAGTTAGCTTCAGCCCAGTAAATAGCTTAAAGAATTTGTCAAGGATGTCAAAAGATGTATATATGAACATCCAAATACGGGGGTTTAGTCTGTATGCATTTTTCTGATTAATGTCAATAAATGCCTGAAACTCCATTAGGAGTGTATTTGCTTCAATTACTAAGAAAATTACCACCTTAAAATACGAAAATTGCTATTAATGTCAGACAAATACTGTGGGGAAAAAAATCAAGTCTGAAAAAGATGACAATTTAGGAATATGGGGACACAAGAGACTGAGTCAAATATTGCAAGGAGGTATCTATTTCACAAATTACTACTTGTACCGTTTCAAAAATTACTGTTTATTTTATGTAGCCCTCTTTTCCCATCTCACATACCTTACATATTCATGCACAGTAGGTAAGTCTGGGTAGTGTCCCAACCTTATTTGACATGCACTTTTGTTGCATGTGTGTAGATGTGTGTGAATGTCTGAGGTTTGATCCACCTATGTTTCAAATGGCTACATTATATAAAATTGGAAAAAATCGTTTTGTAAAATGTACTTGCAAGTTTAAATTTTTATATATTTTTAATCAAATCACACCATACCGGTCATAAGTAAGCTGTTGTTTGAAGTTGTTTCATGAAATGTTCTTTTTGTATCCAGTTCCATCACATAAACTGTATAATGAATGATTTTTCCGTTGGGATTTGCTGGAGGATCCCAATGCAGCAAGACAGAGGAGGAGCTAATATTCTTGTAAGATATATTTTGTACTGAGCTTGGGACTTAGATAAAAACATAAAAATATAACAGTAAATAAATAAATTACTAAAAAATTCAAACATTCAGTAAAATAAATCGTGTATGTTAACTTTGATACAGACTTTAACAGAGTTGCAACAATTTACCTTGTTCACATGTCCTGACTGTAAGAACTGATGGTGGTCCTTCTCCAATAGCAGTGAAAGCAGACACACTAATTGTGTAATCTGTGAAAGGTGTCAGGCCCTTTATAACACATGACAGTTCTTCAGCTAAAATGTCGATGTTATATTGACTATCTGTGAGTAAATAAGGAGAAATAGCTACTTACTCGTTAAGTCATTTTATTTCTTACGCTCTCTAAATTCACTTTGTCATGGCAACCTGGGAACTATTTTATTTTAAAAGAATTAACTTTCATGTCAATTATAAAAATATAAAGAAAACTCAAAATTCCACCTCTTAACTCCACAAAGGAGAGTCTATTGTAAGTCCATTTTCATGTGTACATTAGATAGATTGGCCTAGGTGAAAGAATGCATGAACAACAAGTAGAATTGTGAGGTTTTGTGAGAAATCTCCTAGAAATTAGGAATGGGTACTTTTGTATAAGGCCTAGTCTCTCCAGGGATTTCAGAACAATGGCTCCTAAACTAATGGAGTTTTTGAGGGGTTTTAAATGTTTTTAATTGAGAAAGAAAGATTCCCTCTTCCTTGCCCTCCCAACAGTGCTAGAACAGCTATACTTGGAAAGACTGCCTTCACAGATGCTTTCACGCTGGTATTTTTAGCAGAAGAGTTGTGGTCAGTAGAATGAAGTAGCCATGCATGGCCACAAAGAGATTTTGGTGCACTTACGATAAAGTTCAAAGTCAGCCACAATCCAACTGTGCTAGCCAAAACCATCTGCTGTAAAGCAGTCATAATGCCAGTGCAACATGAAAAGGTGTGGGTGCTTCACACACCTGAATATCAGGCTCAGAGTTCAGTGAGAAGGCCATTAAAAAGAAGGCACTGAAAAATCAGCAGACACTGTTAAAAATTTGGCTGTCAACAGCTTTAACTACTATAATAACTCTTATAAAATAATACTTGTATGCTATATCACAACAGACACTGGCCGAAATCAATTTTCAGCAACACAGACATCTTTTAGCAACTCAATACCTCAAGCTGAATGAGGCCATAAAGAAAAGATTTACATTTAAAACACTCTACATGTCCCATGACAAAGAAGATTCTTCAGGATTAACACAGCACAGAAAATATCCACTGTAGTTTAAAATAATGGATTAAATTCTGGTTTTGGATACTGATGCATATAGATGAATTCAGTGATTTAATTAAATTAATTTAAAAAATTAGAAAAAATAAAACCTTTATTTTCAAGCCACTGTTCAAAACACTGTAAAAATTTAGAGTGGTATTTGAAATCCCTGCCTGTCTGCTGAGGGCTGCTTAATGATTTGTAAATATCCATACTTGGTAAAGAAACAGTGGTCTATTGATAATACAGAACAAGTGTACTCACTAATGACATCACCATGTCATGGGGTCATCTCCACCTGTTTGTAACCCATATAGCAAAGTTGTAACTTTTTGACCTATTTACCTTCACTGACATTTGAAAACCTATTAGTCAAAAGGCTCAGAGAAATCAAGGTCTCTGAAGGGCTTGGAGATATGTTAATCCCTGACAATCACACCTGCTTTAGCAACTGTAATAACTGATTGTCTATGCAGCTTGGCTGATGGATTTCGGGTGCTCCTTTCACTAGGAGGAAGGTCAGCTGGGTGACAAGGGGCTAGTTCCTGCCTGTGTGGCATTCCCACTTGCTTCAGAAGGTTATTTGGTAGTAAAAAAATCTGACTCCAGCAAATGACCCATTTATAATTTGCTTGAACCATGTGCCAAAGATCGTATCTGGGACAGTGATGGGGGTCCTTCAGAACAAAGAAGAAGGTAGAAAAATACCCTAAAATGTCTTACCCAAAGCAGAATGTAATTCTGCAGCTCCATTTATATCGGGCAAATTATCACCAGATACACTTGTAAATATTACTGGGGAAGCTGTCTGAATGCTAGAAAACATTTCAGCTGAACCTTCATATAAATCATTGTCTGCTTCCATTGAATTCCAAGTGGGAGAAGAAGGTTTGATATTTTCATTTATTGCGTATGGTTCCAAAGAATCAATCAGATACTAAAAATTAGAAACATAAGAAGAAATCACAAACCTAGTCATCACTAAATTATATAAATTTATCTATAACATAGAAAAATGTTTGTATATTTGTGCATGCATATACATACTTTATAAATGTTGGCATACAAACATTATCGTTCATTAAAATAATTCAAAAAATATAATCTTTATCATAAAAATGCTCAGCTGCCAGTAGCCTACAACATTTTATTCTGTTTATTGCTTAATCATATACTACTTTTTAAAAAATTCTTGAAGTATGTGTTTTATTAAGGTGGCAATTTTGGAGTAAGGCCTTTAATTTTAAAGCTATATCCTTGGAGCTATTGGATAGATACACATTTGAACTTGAGAGATTCTACTTGTACTAACTATATTCTGAAAGAAGGCAGTAGGTATTGAAAACAAGAAGTCTTCAGATGGTTTTCCTGGCCCTCAAGAAAAGGATTATCAGGTTGATTAAATCTCTGAGAGGGAATAAGAGGACAAGGAGAAAATCAGAAGCTAAAAAAATAAGGGGAGAGGAAAAATAAGGGTGTATAGAAGTGAAAAGAGAGAGTGAAAAGGAGGTGAGTGATAGAGGGGCCCTTAGGACAGAAGAGGCAAAGAACAAATGTTGGAAAGGGATGGCAGTTAATGTAAGTAAAGCAAGAACAGCAAAGAGAGGAGAAACAAAATCAGAAGAGAGAGAGAGGCTAGAGCATAGGTACAGAATGGTATGTTAGCACCAGATCTTTATGCCTCTTCAAAATCTGGGACCAAATCCAGAACTCAAGTATCTCTGAATTGTTCTGCTGTCATCTGGAACACTCCCTACTCATACATATGGCCCACCTCACTGTCAGAAGGAGATGCTTTTACAGTGATGTAACTAATACACATTCATTCTTTCCCTACGGACTCTGGGTAGAGAGGAGGCAAAGCCTCTTCTTTACTCCTTTAACTGGGAGTCCATTAGCCATGGGCACAGACAGAGCATCAACCTCACCTAAATACCAAGAGTCTAAAGCTATATATGACTCATCTGCACCAGCATTTTAGTATTTTAGTAGGTCATATTTGCATGTGACCTACTATAGCAAAATAGTAGGTCACATGGAAATACTTTCTGTTTATGAGGATTTTCCACATGTAAGACAATAGCTTTTTATTGCTGCTGGTTATTGAGTACCATGACCATTGTTGGTCTGCCAGTTCAAGTCCTGAAGATGCTCTAAGCTTGGGTCAATGGGGTTCTAAATAAAGCAAGATTTATTATGATTTGTTTGGGGGTTTAATTAGAAAATTATATTCGATAAATTATAATAAAGCAGCAATAATGCTGCACCAAGAACTCAAAAATTAGGAAATTCCACCACTAAAACATTTTTATGCAGACTACTTTAATGTTTTGTGTCTGGACTACGATACAATCTTTAATTACAGAGTTATATACTTTCATTTTCCAGGGACGCCTGCCTCGTTTAATGAATGGATCCTTATCCTAATTTTTTTCCCTCATTTAATGTTTGACTCCAGGGCTCTATTTAACGTATATCATTCAACTTGAAAGTGAACTCCTTCCTCAAGCTCTTCATCAAAAACTTAGATTCCGATTCAGATCCGGTGAAAGACATCACTGTCTGAAAAAATAAGGAATTATGCAGACTTTTGGCACCTGTATTCAAAATTCAACCCAAAAAGCCCGACCTCAGAAAGAATTCAATCCTGAGCTGAATGTTTGCTAGGGGTCTGCAGTTCTGTGCTGCATTCTCAGAGCTGCTCCTCTAAGCATGTGAAGCACATCAGCACCCTAAATTCAGAGGCTATACTGATTGACAGTGGGAGTCCCCTAAGAGATGGGATCCCATGGATGTGCACAGATATCCTTAGTGTGCAACCACAGCACAGAGTTCAGCAGGCAGCATCACACATGTGAATCTAAGGATACAAAAGGAATCAGAAAGTCTAGGCCTGCCTGCCTTGCTAGGAGAAGACTTAACCAGCCTTGGGACACTCCTGCTG
>VYZT01046904.1:0-11831 GCA_013400735.1 Pomatostomus ruficeps
GAAAGTGTCTGGAAAGTAAGTGAAACTCTGACCAAAACAGTTTTGCTTTGCTAGAGAGCTGATGTTTGCTATACACATATTTTCCAGATAACTTAATAGCCCCACACAAAAAAAAAATCAATAAATGTTCTCTATTAGATTTTAACTTTGTTTCAGTCTTCAATGATGGCTTCTCATCAAAACTCATGTTCTGAAGGTCCTGGGTTTGCTTTAGCTTTTACAGTTTTCCCATACCAGACCATACTAACTCCTCTTATAATCTACCAGTCTACACTGAACTGAAATTAATGTGTTGATGGCTCTCTCTTTACAAAACATGCATGCTTCTCAGGTTTGGATTGTTATGTGTTAAAGGACCAGGAATAACAGACGTGTGAATTGCTTTTCAAATTTGCAGTTATCCTCTGCATTTTAGTTATTTCTGATAAAATGCCTCAAAGGGGTCAATTCACTTTGTCTTAGAAGTATAAGTTGATGAAAACTTGGTTTTTTCCCTGGTTTAAAGGATACACATCAACAAACATTTCTATGTCAGATGTGCTTCAGAGCAAGAAGTTGGACAACTCTTTAATGTTGGACTACTCTTTCATGTTTTGCTTAAACTTGCTCAGTTTGGGCTAAATTGACTCTCTTGACATTTGACAGTTAGCTTGAGTAATGTCGTGCACTCCCACTTTTTAGTGGGTGTCTGAAATGTTTTAGGTAAGATCTTGAAAACTCTGACTGTTAGTTTTGTGTTTCCCTTTGCTTGGAGAAATAACCTGGTGTATTTGATTGCCTGAAATACATACCTGTATGTTAACATGCCTCGCACAGTTGCTTTACTTCTACCCTAGACTGTAATGCAGTAGGAAGGTGGGAGAAGGCCTCAGCTGAATAAAAAAGAGAAATGCACTTACATCATTGAAACCTGGGTCCATAGAAGGTAGTTTTTATGGCAGCTTTATTTTTGTGGATTTCTAACAACCTTCTTATTTAATCTTACTGTGAATAAGGGGAGAAGATGTACTTCCATGAATGCTGGGGCATGTTCTAAGTTCCAGCTTTCTTTATTACTTCCATTATCACAATGATCTTCATTGGCCTGAATTGCTAACATCCTTATAGGAACGATAAGACTAAAATGGCTCTGCCTGTCATTCACTGATGTGTGAATTGAGAATCAAATGATTGATCAATTTCTCTGTGCTTCAATAGCTTCTTTCATCCTGATTTACTGTATAAAATGCTGCAGTTTCAGCTAAGTTTTCTAAGGGGTAGGTAAAGTAAATTAGACAATTAAACAATCTTAGATTTTAAAATTGAAAACCCATCAGCATCTCTGTCTTGCAAAGAAAATACATTTCAAAATCTGAAAATACAAAATCTTTTGTAAGGAAGAAGTATCCTTATAAAAGAAAACTCCTGTAGTCCTGGCAGTCTGCCTGTGAATGGCTTTCATGAATTTCTAATATATTTTTCTTTTGTTCAGTTTTTAAAAAAAACTTTGGACTCTAGAAGCTTTTAAGAAGGAGAAGTTTTTAAAGTGGAGCAATAGGAAGTGCTAAATATTTTATTAGTGATTTGCGATAACATGCTTTTCCTTTATTCCTTTAATAGAAAAAAATCATGACAGTTAGCAAAATGATGAGGATTAATGTATGAAAATGTGTTGCATGGCAGCCTCTGAGTAATGTATTTATAAACAGTCTCTTTAAAAAAAAAGTATGTCAAAATACATTACAAGAAGACTAGGAAATTATTGTAGTCAGATAAAACAGAATACATGGTCCATGAGTTTTTTCTGTAATGTCTGCTGCATCCTGACTGAGATCACCCAGTCTTCATCTGCTTCCCTCTCTCACAGGAATGTCATGTTGCCTTTGTTCACCTCCTTGGTTTAAAGCAAGAGTAAAGCAAGTGAATCTCTCAAGAGCTTAATGTAGGAAAAATGCTTCATGATTTAAGTTAGGTTTCATCCCAAATCACTTTTCAGTTTATTTTGTCCTTTTTGCTGTTTTTGGTGAACCTGTGCCCTTCATGGTCTAAAAGTAATTATTCACTTTTAAGCACTAATATGACCAGAGCTGTATGTTCTACATGATTTGTCAAAACTAAGAAACAATGAAGAGCTGCAGAAAGAAAAAAAAAAAACAAAACAAAAACAAACCCCCAAGTATAAAGATAAAAAGTGAGACAGAAACTATCAAAACAGAAAAGGTGAAGCAGACAAAGGCTGAGTAATAGTTTTGACAGCCTGACTGGAAGCCACTGTGCTTTATGCTATGAGGGCTTCATCCAAGTTTCACTGATGGCAGTAGAATGGCTTCAGCAGGCTTTGATTCAAACCTAATTCAGCCAATTTATTGAATGATTTCTTCATTTTTGTCACACTAGTCTTGTTGCTGAGCAGGAATGAGGAGGAAGGGGACAAGGGGAGGCCAAAGGAAAGTTGACCACACAAATGTAATGCTGCAAGCATTAGACTGCATGAGGTTGTTCAGCCTTCACAAAGAACCAAACTTATTCCCATGGAAACCAATGTTCAAAGATGAATAAGTAGCCTGGCTCTCCGCAGCTCCCTTTACTTTTTTTCTCTTTTCTTCTCTCTTGGGATGTTTTGTTGTTGTTTTTGGTAAAGGGAAAGAAAGAGTCTCTTCACCTCCAAGCAGCTTGAGAAAAGACTGGCAACATTCATCCCACTAATAAGGTGTCAATTAATGCAAAGAGGAATGTCCTGGATTTCTCAAAGAGACGTATTTTTCAACAGGAGCTAGTCAAGATGTTGATGAGGTTTTGTTTCTCTCTTTTTTTTTTTGTTTTGTTTAAATGGAACATACACTTCCTCGAAAAAGGGGGCTGCTAAACTGGTGTTGTAAGTCTGCCCTCACGTGTTGGATTTTAACTCTTCAGGAGAGAAAGTGTAAGTGAGTTTAAAGGAATCCACCAGATGTATTGAGGCACCACCCAATACAGATCCTTAGGTCTGCTTGCTTTTTTAATTTTGAGGTTTAGGTACTGATGTAGGTGTAGCAATTGGTTACATACACAGGAAATGCAGAGAGGTATGCACTATCCATTTAAACTAGCAGATTTGGGTAATTGTAATTCCTATACCAAGTAGATAATGAATTCAAGGGGAATGTTACAGAGGTGTTGCTGATGGTATCAGTGTTATAATGTATTGCAACTATTGACTTGAGATCAAAAAAGACGAAAGGTGGGCTGAAAAGCAGAATTATCAACCAGCTTTTAATAAGTAAGGAAAATAGTCTCAGAAATCTGAAGGAAGTCCTTTGCATCTGGCTTCTTGTGAGGAGAGTTTCTGAGAATAGGAAATGCCGTAGGATATAGCGTCATATGGGAAATGTCCAGTGTGAGTCAGCATGAATCAGTGCTTCAATGGGGCTCAAGTGGTTCTGCAGGCTTTGGAACCAATGAGGCCAGGTCTCCTGCAGGCTTCCACCTGGCCGACTCTGATGTCTCTAAAAGTGTCAGTGCCCACTGAATTTTTGGTATCATAAACATCTACAGAAGAGCTTTTCCATCCAAAGGAGGACCTCTTCTGCATGGATCCCCTGATGCCTAAATCATGATCTCATGCTGCAGACTTTCCTTTAGCAGGGAATAAATTTTGGTTTATTCTCCCTTTCCCCTCTCCAGACATCTGTTTCTGTAAAATTTATAACAACATAATTGTCTGTCTGTCTATTCCACTTGGCTGACATCAGCCAGTAGGCTCAAAATTATTAGGGAAACCAGCCAGAAAAAATGATTGCCTAAGCCTCATTTCCTTAGGAAACGCAGCTAAAAAGTTAATATTAGCAATAACTTGTGGACTGGAGCTACCACGGGGGGAATGCAGTGTGGCACTGAAGCTGTGTATGCCCAAGTGCAGTCTGGTGCGTTGCTCCCATTGCACTTTGCTGTAAACTTTCTCCTGGGCCCTGCTGGCAAACAAACCTTCCTCCAGCTGCTGTGTGGGTGAACGGTCACAACAGAGTCCTTGGCAGGGGGGAGTCAGAACCTCTTTGCTTCTCAGTTTACCCACTGTTTTTTTGCTGGTGTGGACACCTGCTCACCAGAAAGGGATAGAGACCACACATCCATGTCATCTGGGTTTTCCCTGGCCTTCTGCACATTTGGGATCTGCAGTCAAATCAGCAATTTGCAGTGGGTTTCAACTCCTGTTACTGAGTAATTAATTTCCATGGCTTTTTAAAAAAAAGTCTTTGAGAAGACCTGCATGTTCTTCTCCTCCTGAATATATGAGTGTTAATGTGGTTTAACGAATCTATCTGGAGTCCTTAAATTGTTTTTTAATTTACTTTTTTAAAGTTTTGTCTTTTCTTTCTAGATAATGATTCATGGATGTGGAGTGTGAGAAACATGTTTTCTGTTGCATGGGTAGAAACCTCAATCTCTATTTCTTCACTGCTGTCTAGGATCTTCATTTTTACCTGCATGGTGTTGTTCTTGCTGTATATCCTCCCTTCCCTCCTTTCCCTTTCTCAGAACAATGCTTAATAAATTGCATTTATCTTTTCAGAACACTGAAATTATAACCTCCATTTAAAAAAAAAAAAAACCAAATCCGAAACCCCACCACATTTCACAGCATTTCACAACAGACTCTTCCTTCTCCATCTCCATCACATATGGTCAGTGACAGTCACCTCACTGTGATCCCTTCAGCTCCCAGTGTGTTTAAGAAGTTCCTTATATGCTAAGAAAGGCACACAGCCAAAGCTGCTTGTGCTGAGATTTTTTCTGTGTGAATATGAAGCAGGGCAATGGCATTGTAACTGCTTTGCAGCATGAGCTCATTTTCAGTATTCTCTTTTATCCTGAGGCGATGACCTTTCTATTATCAGCCTCTCTGAAAGGAAGGAGTACAACCACGTCTTGTCTGTGTCTTCTTGTTTATGGTTTATATGTGACTCAAAGTTCTGCCAGAAACTTAATGCCATTTTACTGCCTGGTTTTACATTCTGCCTGTGATGTACTAATTATCAGGGTGTGACAGAGCACTTATTTTCTATCATAAACCAGGGCTGTTACCCAGAAAGGAAATTTTGTTTGAGTCATGAAAGGATGTAACAATATGAAATATTCTCTGAGGACCATATTCTGATCCTGTTGACATTGATGGGAATGTTAGTTTTGTCTTCACTGTGAGAGCCACATAATGAAAGACAAGGCGTTTCTATGCCTGCTTCTATTTTATTTTTTGAGAGCCAATTCCCCACAGTACTGTCAGCACTGGACAGTTGTATACCTCAGCTGAATACCTGGTGCAGCACTAGCACAGGATACTTAGTATGCTAGAGAGTCTTTGTGGATGTAAATTAGTGTAGCTCCTTTCACATCGGGGCAGTGCACTGTTTTATATTATGGGGAAGTCTTGCTCTCAGCTTCAAGCTGCCATTTCCTCCCCTTTTTAGAAGTGTAAAAGCAAAGAGCCTGCACTTTTAATCCATTCCTACTAAGGGGAGGATGGGAGGAAAGAAATAAAACAATTTGGAGACTGTGTAGCAGTTTCCTAGTTGCCTACTAGTAATACACAGTTAATGCCCATGACTTAATGGGACTACACTTGCACTCCACCACTCTTGCCTACGGCTAAAGAGAGAATGAAGTATTTCTGCTTATACTATCACAAGGCTGCACTTGAACAGCATAAGAGAAAGTAGAAACCAGATTCAAACCAAGAGCAAGGGTGAACAGAGGGCAGCCTCCAGCCTGGCCAGGGCTCTGAAAGCTGTGCTCAGCAACACTGGCTGTTGGGCACCTGTGCATCCTGTTCCAGCCTCATGCTGCTGCTGCTATCAGTTTTTCATACATTCACTGGCTGATCGCTATTTCTTCCTCCTCTGTGGAAGAGATGATAAAATTTAAACACAAGTAGGAAAGTTGGTCTTTTTAGACAATTTCAGCAGACTATACAACCCACGGTGTTCAGAACATGTGCGATATTATATTATAGGCATTTCTGGTTGTAAGAGCAGAATTCAGCCCTGAACTAATTTACATGATTAACATGAAGACAGAATGTCCCACCATACTTTTATAGCACTGGAATGGAAATTTTGATTTGCATTCCAACTCAGTTATTTTTCTGACTGATATCCTCTCCCTTCTTATCCTCCTCCTAACAAAAAAGGAAAAAAAAAAGCATTTTCATCTTTAACTTTTATCTTAAGTATCTCTTTCTGATCTTCCTCAGACTGAACTTTGACAGTTTTCAATGAAATAGATAGCCCCTTCTGTTCCACATACCCCATAATTTATTGGCTTCTTGCACCTGTCAAATGCCACATTTCCTCCCTCTGGGAGCATGCCTCTGTTCACATAACCCTTCTTTCCTTGTAACTAGAGTGAGAACTACAGGTGTCAGTTAAGCCATGAATGTTTATTTGATCTTTCCTAGATATATTTTTAATTGAAATTTTTCTTCCTAAGGGTTTTTCCTCTGTTACTTTACTTTCAAGTAGAGCAGCATTTGTTTTGTTTTTAGTAAGTCTGGAGCCCCAATTCTGCTGGAACATCAGTGAAAACTGGAAGTGATTCCCCGCATTTTGGCAGAGCACTCTGCATTAAACCTATTAACAAAAAGAGTTTTGATCTCCCTTTCATCTTTCATATCTTGTTCAGAAACAAGGTTCCTATTTGTAAATAGCCCTTCAATGAGTCCTTCAAATCCACCCTTTATTGGACAAAGCACTCAGATACTTTCCCAAATCAGGAATATAGAAAGTACTCACTTAGATAGAAAATACTCACTTCTATAACTGGAAAATTTCATGATTTAAAAAAAAAACAAAACAGGTCTGCTAGAGGAAAAACAGATCCTTACTCATTTTCTGTGGAATTGATACACCCTTTGTCAGGACAGCAACTCTTTCTAACTCACATTCTGCAGTTGAAATGGAAGATGAGAGTCTGAAGCACACATTACTGGGGAGACCATTTCCTTGTGCTATCCAAGAGGCTGGATGTAGTCACTGCTGGCTTTCTCTGCACCACTGAAATTCAAACAGTTGGGCTTATCTCTGTGTCTTCTTTCAGACATTTTAGTAGTAGTAAATCCTAAAAAACACATTTTAAAAACAAACCCTATCAGCCACACCTGGCATTTTGGACACCTCTATCTGGACATCTAACCTGACGACTCTCATTTTTGATTCTGACCCTTCCTTCTCCCTCTGGTTCTCCTGTCTTTACAAAAAGACTCTTCTGCCTGTGTGACATGGTTGGAGAATGTCTGTGTTTCTAAAATAATCCAGTACCTGTGAGGTTTCAAAAAACTCTGAAACCATTTCTGCATACGTTTTTTTTTGTTATTTCTTGGTAACACTTTCATTTCTATGTCAGAACGTTCATGTTGGGGCAGAGCCCAGACCATCCTGTTTCACCTTTCTTGTGCTGCAGCTAGCAATCCTGTTACTCCCTGCCCTGCTGAAAATGCCCCTGGACAGTACGGCAGACCCAGAACAAGCCCCTTGGACTCCCCCAACCCCCAGTCCTGTCTCCCTTATCCACCCCACCCCAGCCTCTGTCCCTCCACAAGTTAGGGGGACCACATAGCACCTTCTGCCTCTGCCTACAGGAGCTGTTCAAGGTATATGTATATATGTGTGTGTGTATGTATTCATGTATATTTTAACCCTCTATGTAATACATTTCTGTCTCCTTTCAGTGTGACATGATAGAATTTAGAAAATTTAGAAATTAGTTCAACTGCATTCCTCTATACTTTAATACCCCTTATACATCAGGCAAGGTTCCTGGTAGCATATGTTTTCTCATCTCAGCCTATTGAACTATTGTCTTTAAAATACTTCTTGTAACATCTCTTTGGAAGTACATGCTTTAAAAATGTAAGGAGGATACGTGAGCTTTCTGCTATGGTTTATTCAATTCTCAACCCTCCAAACACTTGAGAATTCAAATTATTCAGCTAGGCTTAATGAGGCTGACTCGGAGTGAAGTTATGTGCATAAAAGTCGAGGATAGGAGGCCTTGATATTATGCATTTTTAGGTGGTTATGGGGTTTTCAATATTAATGTTTATTACTGAACAGTCTGAAGGAGAACTCAGGCTGTACCGTTTAATCAGTGCTTGCTACTAAGTTACCTTACTGCAAAGGAGCTCCTTGTGGGGGGTGTCTGGAACTTGAATGTTTGTGGAAGCACTGCCATCTGTCAGTGCAGATCTGAGGGCTTCATGTCAGCTGCTCCACCCTCAAACCTTGCCAACAGCTAAAGCTGCAAGCCCTGTGTAGGTTTGTGACATTAACCTCTAAGCTCTTAGATCGACCGCTTTCCGTTTGCCTCCATTTTCCAATTAGTAGAATGGGAAAAACAATTTTGGATGTTCAAAATGACCAATGTGAAGCATCACTATGTTCTACTGTGATCCCTAACACAAAACACAAAGAAATGGGTAAGAAAATTTGTCTAGTCTAAAAGACTGGCCATTTTCCCATCTCAGCTTATTTGGGTTTTGAAGGTTGGTTTGAGTTTTGTTTTTTCTCTTGAATTGCCTTTGACCCTCATTTTTTATGATCCTGAAGAGTGTGAGAAGGCAAATTTGCTTGTGGTCTTAGAGTTTTGGACAATGGGACTGCAGGAAGGACTCCTGGCCTCATGCTGATGATCTGAAGAAGACAGGTTCCCATACAGCTCTGGAGAAAAGATTGTTCAGATAATCTGGCAAGTATAGTCACACAAGGGTGTGGGGACTTTCTAGTGCTGGTCTGCATTAAACATCCAGGGACTCCTCACAACTAATCTTGTAAGATTCTCTGGGGCATCATCCTGACCTTATCCCTGCTCCCATTCATAAGTATAGTAAGAAAAATTCCTGTGGAGTCACCCTTAGGAAATGTTCAGAAGAAAACTCATCTTTTTTTCCTAGATGTGATCTTTGCTCTGCTAAAACAGCTGCTCGGCAAGGCCAGGTGCCATCCTAGCCTTTCTAAATAGTAGATTTTGCTGAATGCGGCTGTGAGAGCAGAGGAGCAGGTATCTTTTATTTTTGTAATGCTATTTATTCTGATTTTACTCAGACCTTCAGATATGCATATTTGCATATCTGTCTTTACAATTTTGAGGTGGTAAAGGGATTTGGTCAGAACATGCTGACTGCAGGAAAGGGAAGCCTTTTTTCAGAAATATCTCACTTTAATGAAGTAAATATCATGTTATACTCAGATCATTCCCACAAAATTGAGTATTTGTCCTCTACAGCATAGTTTTGGGTTTTACGCCACCTTGCAATATTCATACTCCAATTATAAAAAATACATAGCCGTAGAATTGCTTTTGGAATATTCTATTTCACAGTAAAGGTATGAGATTTTTGATGTTTTATCCCCATAGTACTTGAAGGAATATTGAAGAATCTGAGAATTCCCCACAAAATAAAAATTCCAAATTTTAATTAGCTTTACTAAAATAAACATCATCTGCATCTAGCACCATGGGATTTTGTAAATAAAGTCCCACCTGTTTCTTCAGAGCATGTTGAGAAAGAATAAAATGTGGAAGTACAGGAGATGGAGGTATGCCTATTGGTGGTTTGAAACATGAGGACCCTCCATACCAATTTTAACTATAAAAGCCTCCTTGGTGTGAGACAGCTGTTGCCTCTGAAGCCTTCTACATATCTCTCAAAATCCCAAGGATTCTTCTTTTTTTAACCTGTATTGTATCCCCACTGCCCTTGAGATCCTATATTACAGCTGCTTTCCTCAGAACAATTTGATAAGAATATCTGTTTTGGACCATGTCAGTGTTAAAGAATTGCTGTCAAGCATTAAGAGATGCTCTCCCTCTTCCCCTGGGGCTTTAAAGATGCTATTCTAAAATTAAAGTGTTTGGTATAGATAAGATACTTAGCGTTATAATGAGGTCAAGAGTTGCTGGCAGTCTCCAACAAGATTTTTTTAAAAATAGGTTGATCATACCTCTTGCTGGGGTTATTTCCCTTTTTCAGCAGATAAATATAGACAGATCATGTAGAGAAACAGTCACAAGCAGAAAGGTTTGGAAAAATATTTGGAAATTATTCTGATTGTATTGTCTAATTCACGTTGCCCCATTTTATTATGCTGGCATCCTCTGCAATGCAATGTGACATGGAATATGTGATGTCATGAGATATGCCCGCCAAAATGCAATGTGCTTTGTTTTAGTCAGAATATATTATTCCACTTACTGAATAATTGACCCAAAGAGATTCTGTCAAACAGTATTAAATTATTCACTGGATTTCCAAACCAGCAGGCAGTGTCCTTTAAATATTTAGGAATAATGTCAAATAATTTTCCACACCAAAATTATTCTTTTTTTGTGTGTTTTTTGAGGTTCCCTGGCTGTTCTTTGTTGTTTAAGGAGGGCAGGATAATTAAATAAAACCCATTGTGCCCTTCAGGTGCTCTCTCACCTACCAGCACCCCAGAAGGGGAGGCAAATGCTCACCTGGTTCAGCTGTCAGACCTGGCCAGATGCCATCCTGTGAGCACTTTTTACACCTCACCCATGTGTTTTCAAGGAAACCCTAAACTCCACAGAGGTAGACATAGACATATACACATACTTCACCACGTAGCCTGTTGTCTCAACAATGAGTTCCCCCAGAGAGGGTGCAGCTGAGAGGCTGTGAAGTGTCCTGCTATTTCCTACCCTCAGGCCTCATAGTTTCTCTCTAGGTGTGCATTATGAGATAACAACCTTGCCGGATCAATTTTGGCGTGGAAAATAGGTTTCCTTAAAAAAGGGACACCGGTACGGCAGCATTCAAGTCCTACCAATTACAGTGTCTGACACCTTTCCCCTTGAAGGTTGCATGCTGAACGAGTGCAGGGTATATTTCTGGCTTGTTTAAAAAGGATGAGGACAGGCATCTGATAGCTTACCTTAATTATTCCATTTCCTCCTCCCTATATATATTTCCAAAATCTAATTATAGTGCTCATTGCCCCTGCTATCAGCCAGTACCCAGATTAATATAAAGCCACGGGAAGGACAGCTACCTCCCTTCATGCTTTCCACAACATTGCAAATCTATTCCAGCACTCTTTTGATGCCAATATTTTGATACATTCATCATTGTGTTAGCATCAGCAGTGAGCAATATTTACAGTCTATAAGCTCTTCCAGGGCCAACTGTTCATATTACTCCTATTAAGTCCATTCAATTTTCCACCTGAAATACCACATTTATCTAGTCAGAGTAGTTTGACATCTACTTTCGGGGGGGAGGGGGTTGCTTTTAATAACAAGTTTTATTTAATTATATGTTTTGCTTCTCCTAAAGAATACACCAAGGCAAGCTGTTATGTATTGTCAGTCAAGTAAGATGCACTTGGCTGCATCCTTGAGTTTATTATCTAGGTCCTGATATGGGGACATTTTTGTGCATATGCATCTGTGAGTGTTGAGGTGGAATTGCTTATCTGTTCTGCAGCTTTATTTAGACTGGAATTTGCTGCAATGTCTTCACGAGTGCAGGAATATTGTCCAGGGTTGTGCTCTGTGTGCAGTTGGGGGGCAGCAGGCAGCCCTGCTTGATAAGATTGCTATTGCAAGCCACAAGTATTATCACACTCTGTTTCTTTTAGTAAACAGCCAGACTCCACACACACCAAATATTCTTTATTTGTCAAAATAAAGTAATGATTGTTTTGCAGCTGCTCTACCTTAAAGGCATTTAAATCTGGCTTTAGGAGACAGCAAATCCTACGGCTTTTCTCAGCCACAGTGGAAGTTAAGCCCAAATGGAACAAAAATGTATAGGATATTCTTATCTACTTCATCATCTTCTTCTTATTCTTTATTATTATTAT